>JANTPZ010145419.1:3259-15299 GCA_025593235.1 Vachellia pachyceras | reverse complement strand
CCTCTTTCCTCTTTCCTACTTTTTCTCTCTTTCTCTTTCTTACTTTCCTCTTTCGTATCCACTTTTTTGCCTCGGAATCCGTAAAAGCTAATAACTTCCTAAACATAAATCACTTTTCAAAACCTAGGTTTTGCCTCGGAATCTGTAAAAGCTATTTTCCAAAATCTATTCTCCAAAACCCAGGTTTTACCTCGGAATCTGTAAAAGCTATTTTCAACCTTCCATCCAAACAAGCTCTTAATCTCAATCAAAGAGAATGGAACGCAGCAAATATCGAGTTTATGACCGGTGGTCATAAAAGCTCTAATATCATGTCAAGAACTACTTCAATTCTAAAGTTTAAATCTTGTGAAAACCATTATTCATTTTCTTAAAATCTCATGAAAGAGCCAGTAAGGGTAAGAACCTGAATCATTGAGTTAAACTTGTGGGCACTGCTAGAAAGTTTGGGTGCTTGGGATGTGCTCATCAACGAAGCAGCAGAAGTTAACCCAGAAAGCCTGCTGCTAGGTGAATAAGCAAGCAACCAATCATCTGCAGCAGCCCTAGCAGCACAATATTGTTCGATTCTTATCAAGTTTGTGTTTAGTGCATTCTCAACAAAAGGCCTGAATTGTTTCAACAACACAGGAGAAAGTGCTAACCCTTGAGCCTCTAGGATGTAACAGTGGCTCAAGCAAACACGAACACAGTCAGAAGAAACTCTCAAGCTCCCAGCAGATGATGTAGATAACAGAACATGTTTCTTGATGAGAGAGATGAGGTGGTCAGCCTGCTTTACAGACCAAGTCACAAACTCAGAAGTATATGCAGGCTCTTCTTCACCAAACACTGTCAAGGAATCAATCATTGCTTGTGATATGGAGGAAAACACATGCTTTGAGAGTTTGGCTGTGTATCCTCCTCCACTATGTGAGACAGAACCAAGACTCTGCAGGGTACGATGTAACTTTTCTTGGTGAGAGTTCAGGACTAATGTGTGTACACGAGGACCATCTCCTAGATTTTTTAAAGCTAAAGCAGATGAACGAAGTTCTGAACCGCGTGTTGAAGGCTGGCATATAATTTCTGCAAGCTGATCAGCTAACTCAGTTCTATGTTCTGTAATAGATGCTTCTAATACATCTAACGCACTTGGACATAAAGCTTTTTTGTCTCTAATTTATGCCACCATGGTGTCTCCCTCTTCTAAGGAAGTCATGGCTTCTTCTATTCTTTTCCCGGCTAATAGGACTTCAAGCTTCTCAAGATATCCTGTAAGCAAATTCTCTGTTTCGGATTGGTCTGCTTTTTCATGAAGCATGTCTTCTGTATCAAAATCTTTGGCTGCAGAGATCAAAGAACCAAGCCGGCTTCTGTCAACTAAGCCATGAATCAAAGCAGCCTGAGTGGATAGGAGATTTCTCATGGAAAGCAGCTCCCCCTCAAGATCTGAGATCTCTTTCGATGTACTATGTCAAAAGGTTGCATATTGCATTAGGCACTTGATAAAATAATAGATCATATTTTTTGTAACAACTAAGAAAGCCATTCTGAATCTCCTTAAAATTTGCCATATATATGTATGATGATGAATCTCACTAAAAGTTGGACATGACATGTGTTGTTTTAAGATGTTATTAAGTGGTTGCGAAGTTGTATAGAATTGGATTGTTGCAATCTCATATAGATGTTATCATGTTATAACTATGTGTCTCAATTCTACCAGATTTTTTCAATAACAAAATTACCAGAAAGCTCAAGTTGCAAAGCTTATATCAGATCAAACAAATAATAAAGATACAAGTCAAAATATTTGAGATGAGTTCCACTAAAAATTGTCTTTGACATACTTTTGAATATCTTTATAATTAGTTTGGTTCAATAATCTTTTTATTTAAGTTAATCTAAATTTTTCAGAACTGATTTATATTTGAAAAGAGCGTGAAGCAAAAATTAAAAAAATGCATTCCTTTCAATCAAACTAGAGGCTGACGAGGGGCACATATTGCTAGTTGAAATAGCAGCCATTGTTTCATGACGATACAGCTTTACTCAAAATGAAGGAACCTCTGGATTTATATATCCTTCATAGCAGTGAGCTTCAATATCTGACAAATTCTATTTCCAAATTGTGAAGAAATGTTTGTCTTGATATCTAATTTGGAGCTTACCGTATGAAGGTTGAATAATTAGTAAGAACACTTTTGCGCATTTCTTCTGCTGAAGCCCTTTTCAACTCATGAAGGTAATTGCAGGCAATTTTTATATCCTGTAAACAACGCGAACACAGATTAAATATAAATATACAAAACAAGCAGTAAACTTTTAGCATTACTTAATTATCAATAGCATTTATTGGCACAAAAATTGCATGGTTTGTACCAAACTTATATAGGAACACATTGAATAAGGACCAAGTTACATCCATGAAGCACTCATATATCATTATAGTGAATCTGCGATCGGTGCGCACGCACGTGTGTGTTTGATATGTGTACCAAAGACAACATATATAGTTCACATTATTGCATAATGAATTTTATCGTATAGTGTTGTAATTGATAGTACACATACATATCTACTTGTGCTTATTAGATGGAACATTGTGATTAAAGTGCAATGACACTTGGAACGAAACTAGTTTCATTCTTTTAGGATTTCCGAAGGACATATCAGTGGTATTGTTATCTAGATTATTAGTGTCCCAAACTTTTTCTCTTGGACATTTTAACTGGCAAATATGAAGCTGTGACAAATAGGTTCAACAAAAACTACAAGAGAATTCTTCAAACACACTTGGTGGTCAAACTAATTAAAGATATTAGGAAGCAAAAAGGTTCAAAACCTGTTTAACTCACGAAACTTTGCGATAAATTATTCTTTCTAGCATCTGATAAAGAAATTAAACCACAGTCTTACAATAAATTATTCTTTCTAGCATATGATAAAGAAATTAAACCGCATGTTTATAGGTCCACCAATGGCATAAATAATGCACACATTTCCCCCCAAAATCAGTAATGGAACCCACATTCAAAACATGGAATTTATCAGTACGCAAAAGAAGAAAAATGGGAGGCATAGAAACCAAACCTTCTCGGCCATGCTACGAGATTTGGTAGTGATGTATTCATTGGGATCAAAGGAGGAGCTCTTGAAGATCTTTAGCTTATCGCTGAGGGTGAGATTGGCTTCGACCTCAGCGGAATCTCCTATACTCAATGAAATTGATCCTCTCGGGGTCGAGTATGGGGTGTGGTCCATTGTTTGAGTCTCTTTTCGGGTGGAAAAACACAGAAAAGATATTCGATTTGGTTAGATGCGGATCATTTGATGAGATTGAACAAGAATGGCAGAATCGCAGTGAAGAAGAGAGTTTGACCATTGGATGAAGTGAAAACGAGGGAGGAAAGAAAACTTGAGATAAAATGGGGGAGAAATAAATTTTTCCCATAGGAGAGAAAAAGTGGGAGGGTGGAAAAGTTGGACAGAAAATGGAGTGTGGGTCCCACCACATTTTCTCTCCAACTTTTCTCTCCACACATGGAGAGAAAATGGAGAAAAAACTTTTTTTCCTATCTACCCACATACTCTTTTATTACTTTTTCATTTAATTAATTAAGTTTAACATATAACTTTTTTTTAAATTTTGAGTATGAATTTCTTTTTTCAAAAGAATAATATTTAATATATATTCTAATATCTAATTTATTTTTAATTGCTTACTAAAATCTTACAACATTAAAAAATATAATATATTCTTATATAAGTTATGTTATTTTGAAATATAATAACTGAAAAGATATTTTTAATAATTAATTTGATTTTAAATTATTTAATGATATTAATGTTAATATAATTTGTTCATTATCATATTTAATTTAAAATTATACTTTACATATATTTTAATGATATTTTACTTGTTAATATTTATTAAAAGATTTTTATTTAAGGATATTTTAGTCAATTAATCATTTACCCATTTTTTTCTCTCTGTTTTCTCTCACCCATCCAAGCAGGATGGGTGATAATAATTTCTCTCCACTTTTCTCTTCTCTCCATTTTCTCTCATCCTATTTTCTTTCCTCTCAACTTTTTATCCCATCCAAACGGAGCCTGAATCTCGTGCTACGAGGAGGAAGAGGAAGAAAGAAGCTCAATTGGATCAATCGAAAACAAAGGCGGCAAACATGTTATGCAGCCATTCCAATCACGTATGACTCGTTTCGGTTGTTTTCCCGGCTTATAAAAAAGTAATATTTTAATTTAATTTAAAATATGAAAAATTACGGAAAATTTTCTTATTTCAAAATTTATTCTCGAATTTCCAAATATATCTGAAATTAATTTTAGAGCCGGTGTAACTCTTGTTTAATTGTATACGTTTACCTTCAACTATGGACAGAACAAAGGACATTTGCTCATAATTTAAAATATGTTGCATAGCTGCTTAAAAATTTAGATTCTTAAATGCATTTGACAATAAATTCTTAAGCGTATGTATATTTAACAAATAATTTGGTTTTGAATTATTTGATTATGATAACATTAATATGATTTATTGTGATACTTCATTTGATTTTAATTTAAATATGATATTTTTGGGTTAAAGTATAATTTTACCCTGTAAATTTTTATTTATGAGTAACGTTGCCTCGAAAGATTTTTGAGGAACCTGGGAAATTTTCAAAAAGTAGCAATTTTGTTCCGGCCGTTATACAAATTAAATTTAATCATTAGTTAATCAAATATGTCGAGTTGGCAATCCAAATGATATCCATAACATTTTGTTTTAGATTAAGCGCAAATTTACTTTGAAATTTTTTAAATTGTAGCAATTTCACCCTTTCTATTATTGAAGTTTAATTTACCTATTACTTGATCGAATATATTAATCTAACAGGTTCATATATCCTCTGCTTCATTTTTTACCCAGTTAGATTTACAAATAAAGAAAAATTTTAAGAAAATGTGTCCTATTGAAATAAATGGAGAAAATCAAAGAGATAAAAGCAAGTGAAGAGAAAATATGCTTACATGATAAGTCTGCGTCATTTACTTCATTCTTCCAAGTTAGATTTATAAATAAGAAAAAAACCTTAAAAAATGCTTCATGTCTTAATTATTGGAGAAAATCAAAGAGGTGAAAGCAACTTGTATGGTAAAAAGAAAATTGAAGAGGTACATGCCTATCCAATTTGTCGCTCGAGCACAAAGCAGAGAGTTTTTGAAATTTTGGCATCTTTATTATTGGCAAGATTTGGTCAACCAATGGTTAAAGCTAACATTGATAACGATTAGTGTGATATTACTATAATTTAAAAACTTCTAGTACAATGTTGTATACAAAAAGTTACTCGGCCAACATTGTTTTTAAGTGAAAATTTTTTGGGCAACATTACTTTTAAGTTAAAGCTTATGAAGCAAATTTGCATATTAACAAAAATAGTGTGGATGACACTTGAATCTACTAGTTCAACATATTTGATCAACTAAATGTCAAACTCAACTTAAATAACGGTTGGGATTAAACTGTTACGATTTGTAAACTTCCAAAACAACAAAATATATAGCGTGTAATTTTAGTCTTTGAAATAATTGTCTTTTTTTTTCGTTTGCTACCCAATATTCTCTCCTCTCCATCTTCTTTGATCTCAATCACTTCATAAAATAAGGTTTTATTAAAAAAATTGTTTTTATAACATATTTATTGCATTTAATTAATATTAACTATATTTCTTGATTTTGATGCTTTGGTTATTCGTTTCTTATAAAAAAAAGGACTACATATAGGAACCCATAAGTAAATAGTGCAAGTTTCATATGTAGTGCTTGTTTGGGAACTCCGTTGGGAAAATGGATTTTGCAGATTTTGAGGCATTTTAGGAATTTCGAGATGGTTTTACGGATTTCAAGATGGTTTTTATGAATTTCGAGATGGTTTTTACAGATTTCGAGATGGTTTTATCTCGGCTTACGTGCACCGTTTAGGAAAATGGCTTCCCAAACAGGCACGTAGTAAGTGGTTTGAATTGAAGTGGTAAATCACAACTCATAAAAATGTTTTTAGTGGGTAATAGAGGTTTTGGTCAAAAATCTGAACTTTGCATTGATATTGTTCGCATTATGAGCAACTTAGTGCTTGTTTGGGAACACCGTTTCCCAAACGGTGCACACATTCCAATATAAAATCATCTCGAGATCTGTAAAAACCATCTCGAAATTCATTAAAACCATCTCGAAATCTATAAAATCATCTTAAAATCTGTAAAATATCACGAAATTTGTAAACTCATTTCTCCCAACAGACTTCTCAAACACACGTAATGTGTATAACCGTTAGCCTCTCTTATAAGAAGCACAAAAAAGTGACTTTAGTTTTAAATATCAATATTTAATATTTTTAAAAAGCGATTCATCTTCTCCCAAATTATAAGAAATATCAATATAAACATTTTTTAAATAGCTTAATTTCCCTTTTGACTTATACGGCTGTTAAAGTGTACGTTTGATCTTATAATTTTAACTAAATTCAGTTTAATCTATTAAATTTATAACCTGTATTTTTAATTCATTCATGTGAACACTATTAACTTTTACTAACATAAAATATTAACCCAACAAATTTAATTCTGACTCAAATAAAATAGCACAAAAGTGCTTATTTTAGTTATTTAAGGTCATATTTGTATATTAAAAAATTAAAACAAAGAGGAAAAAAAGTTGAGAATGAGATTTCTCTGCCATCAGTTCTACGATGATTCATTAAAAAGAGATGGCTTAACTCTTAAGTGAAGATTAACATGGCCCCTGTGCAAGGATAACATGCACAAATCGAGAAATGGTCCAAAAGAGATGGCGTAACCCTTAAGGGTCTGTTTGGTTGGGGGGAAGGAGGGGAAGTGGAGGTTTAACGAACCCTCCCCTTGTTTGGTTTGAACTTTTTAAAGGGAGAGAATGAAAAATAACCTTCTCTCTCCCCTTCCCTCCCTCTCTTTTTGTTCCCTCCAATTTGGGGAGTTTTGGAGGGATACAAAAATATTGGACTAAAATACCCCTACCATATTTGTGTTATTACACATGTACCCTCATCTCTTTCCCCTTGATTTTGCTCCTCCATTCATCCTATCCCTGCGATGACGACGATGACAATTCTCCCACTTCTCTCACTAAAGGCCATGGTCGGAATTTGCACTTCGGTGGCGATTCATTGAGTTGGGGTATAATTTTTTTTATCATGGTCATGGCTTCCTCCTTGGTGTTATGTGGAATATAATTCCTTAGTTATTTTTAGTTTCATTAAGTTGGGGTGTTGATAATGTTCTGATAAGTAAAATAGTATATTATGAATAATTTTTTTTGACCAAAAGAGTATATTATGAAGCATTTAGTTCATCAGAAGTCCATTAAAACTTGAGGTGAGGCTGAACTGATTATATACTCAGAAAAGCACACAGGAAGCTAGAAGTTGTTTGAGAAAAATTCTTCATTGATGACAAGATTTATTAGTCCACGATGTTATGATTTTTGAATCGTTTTCACTTGAACCTTTCTGAAAGGGAATGATTCTTCTATGTATCTTAAAACAAAAAAAAAACCAAAGAAAAGGAATGTGCTATTACCTTTTTCAATAAAGAAATGTAACTCATCTTATAAAACGCATGATTTCAGTCTTTCATCGGTAACTAATTTAAATAAATTGTACAAGTAAATAAATATAAATCAACATTCAAGAGTAAAATGGTAAATTGGTTATTAATTTCTCTCCCTTCTCCTCCTGAACTAAACAAAAGATCATTAAAAATCATTTCCCTTCCTTCCTCTCTTATTAAACCAAACAAAGTAACATTATACCCTTCCATCCCTTTCCCTTTCTACTATCCATCCCCTCCATTTCCCCTCCATCAAATCAAGCATAGCCTAAGTGAAGAGAAATGGAAGGACGAGAAGGGGCGCCATCGTAAAAATAGGGATAGAGAAGACTCATTCTCAGATTTTTTTAATTTTAATTTTTAATTATAATAATCATTATATTAAAAAATTATAATTTAATTATTGTTGTGATATTTTCTTGTTGATTCGGAATTAAATTGCCGACTCAACATTTTTCATTTGTGAAAGTTAACAGTGTTAATATTAATGGCTAATCATAGACTTTACAAATTTAAGGGACTAAACTAAAATTTAATGTAAATTTAAATGATCAAACATATATGTTAATGGTTAACCTATATAGTGTTCTATAAGGTATTTTGGGAAATATAGGTTTTATGGATTTCGCGATAAATCTAAGTTTTGAAAAGTTATTGTGTTTGGGAAGTTATTGTGCTTGTTTGGCAACGCTTAACTTATACCCAAAAGTACGTTCAACAGTGTTTTTCCGTAAAATGAGATAATATCCTTCACATATTTGCCTCGACTTACGTTAAAGTACTTCTCTACCGGCTGCCAAACGGACACATTATCTTTTACAGAGTTAGAGGCAAAAAGTAAGTAGGAAAGAGAAATAAAGAAAAAACAGGAAAGAGGAAATTTATTAGGAGAGAGAGAGTGTGTGTGATTTGATAAAAAATAACTTTTTCAAAATCTATGTTTCAAACTGAAGTTTTGTATTCAAAATAACTTTTTTAAAAAATTTTGTACTTGAACAAAATTTACTTTTTGTGACAAAACCTAAAACCTATATTTTATCATAAAACCTAACTTCTGTAACTAAGATCCAAACATGCTCCCAATCTAGGTAAGGCTATGCATTATCAATTCATAGATGAGGCTATGCATTATCAATTCATAGATGAGGCTATGCGAGCACTATTAGTCTTCAAAGCTCAAAGTTGAAGAAACTTGGAAAGTGAGCACTGTTACCAACCTAAGAATCATAGATGAGGCTATGCGAGCAGTATTATCTTGTAGGGAAAGGAGGAGGAAAGTCAGACTATTTCAAGGGCAGTAGCAGTAGTTTAACTCATGATGGTAATGGGCCCGTTTAAGAATACATTAGAGAAGTACTTTTATGTAAATCGAGGTAAATATATGAAGGAGATTATCCCGTTTTACAGAAAAATACGGTTAAATATGCATTGGGCTCTTTATAAGCTAAGCCAAACGGGGCCAATATTTTCTTCATACTCAATTACACATAGGGCCTAATTGGGAAAGTGATGAATAAGTGCTTTTACGTAATTTGAGATCAGTATGTGAGAGGAGTTTTGTTTCGACTTGTGTGTAACGTGATAGAGAGGTGGGAAAAAGCTTGTTTTGCTGTTGCATTAAACATAATAATCTTATTTATAATGCATTCAATACCATAATGTTATTTTTTTTATTGCTTCCAACTTTATAATTTATTTATAGTGCATCTAGCACCCTAAACTATAAATAAAATTACATTGCATAATGTAACTAAAAATAGCATCACATATGCTGGATGCTAATTTGCCTATTATTATTTTGGTTTCTTAATTAATCATTTTAATTTAGTTATTAAATTTTACTTTTGAATAAGTTAAGATTAAATTATCTAAAATTATTAATTCTAATATTTTTATTTTGAAAATAACAAAATATAAAATTTTTGAAATTTAAATTTGTCTTTTAAAAAAAGCATGCTTTAAATTTATTGACACATACACAATAGTAGCATTCATGCAAAGTGGCTTTTTATAGCTAGTTGGAAACATTTTTATTCACTATAATGCATGAGGTAATTCTACTACACAGAAAAAAACAAATAACTCACATAATTCTCATGACATCCTCATTTTTATCCAAGTGGGTTGTAAACATAAAAAAAAAATATAAGTTATATATATAAGATCAAATTCTTTTGTTTTAGTTTCATAGATCTCAAGGCTCTTCACCAAGTTTTTCCCATTTAAAAAATCAACTTCTATTGTAGCATAAAGTAACTTTGTTTAGACATTGACATAAAACTAAGAATCCCGGTACACAAAATTGTTGAAACCAATATCTCAACCGCAAAGCTTAGTTGCATAATATATCATAATGCAGTAGTATCAGAGGTCAATCGTGATATCAGAGTAAGATCAATTATGCGTATATATTTTATTATTATTTATTATATTCTTAAACTTTAGTTAATGTTAGTTTTTATATTTAATTTGATTCAAGTTATATTAGCGCGGAACGGAGAAAGAGAGGCCTCTACGACGTCGTTTTGTGGAAGAGCGAGTTCTTTTTCAGCTATCACGTTTAGTTTACTATTACAATACACAATTATTATTAAAGCTTAGTAATGGAGGAGGCCAGATGGCGGTGTGACTCCTCAAGCCATCAATCAGCGCCGACTTTTATTGAATTTATAAATTTTAATCTCTAATCCTATCATTATCTTATTAATTTTAATGAATCACCTCACCCCTAATCATTGGTACAAGATAAAATTAGTATTCCTAAATTAGAAATACTTAAAAACCACATCATTTTTGTTATCTACAATAAAAATTATTTCAATTATTTTTTTAATCTCGTAAATATATATTATAATAGATCATGAAGATGGATAAATAATCATTAGAGATCTACATGAATTCATAGGATGACGAATTGGGATAATTTTCAAACAACCTTAATCAGTAAATAAAAAGATGGGGGGTCTGTTTGATTCATAGACCTCAAGGTTCTTCACCAAATTTTTCCCATTTAAAAAATCAACTCTATTATAGCATAAAGTAACTTTATTTAGACATGGACACAAAACTAAAAATCCCGGTACACAAAATTGTTGAAACCAATATCTCAACCGCAAAGCTTAGTTGCATAATATATCACAATGCAGTGGTATCAGAGCCAAGTCAGCCGTGGTATCAGAGCCATTTAATCGTGGTATCAGAGTAAGATCAATTGTGCGTATATATTTTATTATTATTTATTATATTCTTAAACTTTAGTTAATATTAGTTTTTATATTTAATTTGATTCAATTTATATTAGCGCAGAATGGAGAAAGAGAGGCTTCTGCGACGTCGTTTTGTGGAAGAGCGAGTTCTTTTTCAGCTATCACGTTTAGTTTACTATTACAATACACAATTATTATTAAAGCTTAGTAATGGAGGAGGCCAGATGGCGGTGTGACTCCTCAAGCCATCAATCAGCGCCGACTTTTATTGAATTTATAAATTTTAATCTCTAATCCTATCATTATCTTATTAATTTTAATGAATCACCTCACCCCTAATAATTGGTACAAGATAAAATTAATGTTCCTAAATCATAAATACTTAAAAGCCACATCATTTTTGTTATCTACAATAAAAATTATTCCAATTATTTTTTTAATCTCGTAAATATATATTATAATAGATCATGAAGATGGATAAATAATCATTAGAGATCTACATGGATTCATAGGATGACGAATTGGGATAATTTTTCAAACAACCTTAATCAGTAAATAAAAAGATGTGAGGGTTTGTTTGATTCGATCTACATACTATCCAGTTAACCCCGCCCGTAATAACTAGTACTAGGAAAACGGGACCAGCCCGCGGGTTGAGCCCGCCAACTCGCGGGCTGGGGGTGGCAGCCCGTTTTCAAACGGGCCAAACGGGCTTAGGCTAGGGCGGGCTGGCCCGCGGGTTGGCTTTTTTTAATTTTTTTTAAAAAAATAATATTTTTATAGCTTTAATAGGACGATGATGATGTTTCAATGGCTTCAAATATTATTTTAAACCTTATTATTTCATCTTAAATGCATACTTACTTTGAAGATTGTTGATTATGTATTATAAACATTGTTAATTATATTTTTTTTAGAAATGTATTGTATTTTTCTTCCGAAAAATCAAATAGACTTGGTAAATTTTATGTAAATCTGTTGTATTATTTTTTTTAAAAGAAAATTTCAATAAAATAATAATAAAAATAAAATTTAAAAATAAAAAAAGTGGCGGACTGGCGGGTCAGGCTCGGGCTGCCAAAATGGCAGCCCGTTTGGCCCACGGGCTGGGCGGGCTGGCGGGCCAACCCGTTTCCCAGCACTAGTAATAACAATATCTTTATTTTTTTTTTATGTGAATGGGGCTGGCCTTTGAGGGAA
>JANTPZ010145414.1:0-11787 GCA_025593235.1 Vachellia pachyceras | reverse complement strand
CGTAATACAACATTTGAAACATTGTTATGCCAAAGGGGAAAAAGAGGTGAAAAGCCATGCATTCCATTCACTAAGTACGGTAGGAAAATAAGGGAACATAAGCTGAAAGTACCAGTCGAAGAGCAGCATTCCTTCCAAATTCATCACCATTATTAATCACATCTCGAAGAGCATCTGGAAGAACCCTCCAAAATTCACCAACAAATTCTGAACCCTTCCGTCTGCTGTTCTGCAATATATCATTGGCAAGATATAGAAATGCCAATCTTTGTTCACGAGGAGAACAATGGAATTGCCTGTCCCATGTTTCAACAACCTGTTTGGCTTTATTCATATGAAAAATGCACCAATGAGACAAAGCTGAATCAAATTAAGGTTTGCAACCCAATATATACATCTTAGTGTAATTGTGTACGTGCTTAGTCCCACAAAGTCTCCAATAAAAGCAGTTTGTCCTTAAAAAGATGGGAAGGTATACTTAGTGGTAGTTAAAGTTTCAATATTATTTTAGTTTATCCCTAATTTCTAAAATAGGAAAATTGGCAATTATGTAAAAATGGAACTTGATATATAAATAGAAAGGAGAAAACAAGTACCACTCATGCAAGAATTTAAATCTTGCGTCAATTTCTAGTTATTGATTTGATCATCTCATGGTTAAAAAAAGCTGGTAACAGAGTATGACCAGATAATGGGAAAACAAGTGATAATTAATCAACCAGACTTGCAAAGAACAGAGATGGTACTTTGAACCACCAATCAAAATAAAATGTCTGCCCAGACCCGAAAAAAAAACAGTTGTATATACGATATATGATAGCTACCAGGTATTTTAGTGAGGCACTGGACTCTGGATAATTTGTTCCATAAAGATGGAATTTTTTGGTTGTGAAAGAGATCTTAAAAAGGAGAAGGAAAATGGCCACGGGTAAAGGTCAAATCAATTGACTCAACCTTAGATTTCGGAGATAGAATGATTATGTACTTATGTGAGTTTATTAGTTAATTTAATACTATAAAAGTATAGATTGAAATATGACTTGATCTCATTTATCCTAAATAAATTTGTAGGAGTCTTAATCAACCAGAGAAAGAGGGATGAGGGTGCTACCAACCCTGACTGAAGGAAGTCCATTACAGGGCTAATGTTCTGACACAATTAAACAATAATTAGATGGCATAAACTCCAAAACCAAGATTATTCAATAAAGTGACAGCAGAAAATCACTTGAACAATACAAATATTGAACACAAGCAACTTAAAAGTTTGATCGTGAAAAAAATCTCAAAGGATACTCTCTATGCTCGCTTGTGAACTATTCAGCTTGGCTAACTTTTCCACCAATATCTGTGGATTGAATGTGCTACCCATTTTTCCGCTCTCAATAGACCCGGCACAACCGATCAAACTAAACATCAACCTTTATAATAGCTTCAGAGAAGAAAACCTATGAAACATTAAATTCAGGAAAAATTAAACTATAGCAGATAAGTTAGAATACATAACATAAGATATGCAACGTATTGTATATGAATGGTATACAATTATTGTGCTATTTATCAAATCAAACAAACAAAAGAACATTCCCAAACAAAAATATTGGAACATGAGCACCCTAGTCTTAAGAGTTGCACGAGGAACCAATAGTAATCATATCACAACTCACAAATTTAACTTTGGGAATATTACTCATAGGTCGCAGGTAAAAAAAAAAAAAAATTAAACACAGACACTTTCCCCGAATTTCACCTAATACTTGGGTGATCAGGGATAAATATAAAACCTCTCTTTAAACATCAGTTAAACAATACAAAGTCACATTAATGACAGCTAGTCTGAATCGTAATCGACGTAAATACCATTCAATTCTCCCACCCCCAGTGAAAATTGATAAATATCAGCATTGCTTTTAGACTAAATTAACAGAAATGGCATCGGTGGACAGAACAGTAAACATAAGCCAGAATCTCCCAAGTGAACGCAAACGAAATAAAGCTACAAAAGAACGCGCAATCAAACAGGCGAGGGAGAAACCCAGCAAAGGCATGAATAGAGACGGAAAAGAGAACAAAAAAATAAAATAGAATTATACGGTTACCTGGAGTATTTAAGGTAGAGAACGTAGCAGGTACATACCGGTAACCAAGAATGCAGATGGAGATGCGCGAAGAATTAATGGGCCAGTGATTGAAGCGTGCTCGAGTTGTCACCTCATGGCGGCGCGGAGGGGTTTGGGGATTTCAGGGTGAGTTTAACGCCCTTAGGAGTGACGCAGATAAAGGGAGAGTAGTCGTATGTGCCAAACACCGCTCTCAGGCTACAAGTTCAAGTTATCGAGGAAAAGGCTCTGCAACTATCGCAGGAGGTGGCAGTGCAACTACGAAGTTTTGTCGGACTCCCAGTTCCTCTACCAGATGTTTGGTGCTTCTTCGGCCGTTCAGCGGCTGTTTTCGGATTCCACTCCAACGGCGTCGTTTCTATCTCTCCCAGAAAACACTGGGATTTACCCTAAGCTTTCTAGGATTTTATATTTTGTATTGGTTTTAATTAAAAAATGAATCCATCTGACCAATAGATAAATACGAGGTGCATACATCATTTGAGTACTGAGTCAGTTTTATTGTATTATACTTTCAATTAATGTGTATTATTTATAACCAGTGTAGGCCGAGTCAAGTAAAAAAAAAAATCAGTTTATTTGGTAGCAATATTGATTGTTTAAACAATTGAACCACAACTAGCAGCATTTAATGATGGGATAAGAAACAATTAGGATTAATTGTATTAATTCAGGCATCCTGTAGAGATATCTTAACAAGATCGAACATTTCTCCACTGAAGTTATGGTTTATCACCTTTTAATAATCTCTAATCATTTCATTATCCATAATTAGTGTTGAATTTTGGTTCTATTTATTTCGTATCATATTTATTGGCTTTGATTATGATCAGCAGTTGATTTAGGCTTTGTTGTTATTAATTCAATATTTCAATGTTGCTTATATTAGGGATGCTAATTAACCTAAATATCTATCATTTACAGTCTAATGATAAATACAAGTTATGTGGATGTGTTTGAGAATCTATTGGAAGGAATAAATTTTGTAACCGCGGTAGGATGATTTTGACAATGACCCTGGAATCTTCGTAATATGCATATCTATAGCCCCTCCCTAATCCACTCGCATGGCATGTGCTCTGAAAGCCATTCTATTCCAAGTTAATGAAATTATAAAAAAGGCTAGCAGTCTTGTCTACACAAACTTGCTCTTCTCACAGGGAAATTTAAGACATCAAAACATCGACGGAAGCGGGAATGGTCTTTATGTTTCTATTTCTATTCCCTGCAATAACAACGGTTTAAAATTTTAATTATAGTTCATTAACGATAAAAAAAAATCAATATGCCTGGGATTTTCCTGCCCAGAATTCAAACTATGGATGCATGATTCATAGTATTACACTAGTCTCCTTCTAGACGTGAACTGGGTGTTCCCGGAAAAAAGGTCATCGATGTAAGTCTCTATATCCTCAGGCTGGTACTTTATATACTTTTCTGTTTGCCTCCCAGCCGTCAAATTCTGAGAAAACCTCCCCACGAGCGCTCTGAACGGCGGAATGACCAGCCCTGCCACCGAAATTTTCAGCTCTGATTAAAGCTGCTCTTCCTTCACAATCCACGAGCTCTGAGCCTTATGTATCTCATCAAACATCCAATTGAAACTTTTGAACCTCTCCTTCAGCATCGGCTTCTGCACTTTTCGGTTCACGGTCTACACTTTAGGGTTCAAAACATGCAATATCTTACTCCATGTTTTGCCTCTGGTAGCTCTTATGTTGTGCCCTTAGGTCTGACAACTTCTTCGGATACCAGGTGGTCCCCAACAGTTGGTATATCTCCGATGACCCTTTGATCTTCTGCAGTATGTACCTCTCGTTGTTCATCATTAAGATGCAACCCAATGAAACGTCCTTGTATAGCTTTGCCTTCACTTCTACACTGGCATCCAGCAATTCCATCACCCTCATCTGCGAACGGCGACTCATCCTTCCCGCCGTCTCGATCATTTTCCTAATGATGCTGGTGTGATCCACTAGTTGCGTCAGCGTGTTGAAGCTTCGCGTGGACGACCCTTTGATCTTCTGCAGTACTATGTACCTCCCGTTGTTCATCATTAAGATGCAACCCAATGAAACGTCCTTGTACAGCTTCCCCTTCCCTTCTAGACTGGCATCCAGCAATTCCATCACCCTTATCTGCAAACAGCGACTCATCCTTCCCACCGTCTCGATCATTTTGCTGATGATGCTGGTGTGATCCACTAGTTGTGTCAGCGTGTTGAAGCTTCACGTGCTCCTTGAAAACCTGCTACAGAGTGTCCTTGTACTCGCAAGCGTACGGGAGATAGTTCATGATGTAGCGAGTCAATAGGTGAACTGCGCTGCCGGGAATCGGAGTTTTTCCCGCTTCTGCTTTGATCGAATCCTCTAGGTCACAGAATATGCTTACCACTGCTTCTCTGAGTCTGTTTCTCGCCGACACCATTTCTGCCTTGAGTTCACCAAATGCTCTTCCGTCAGTACACGGATCAAGCCAGAAATGAGCACGCCCAAGGCCTCGCACATGTCGAGGAATTTGAATAGCTTCTCGGCGGAGCGCTTCGTCATGGCCACTCCTTATGCCAAATTAAGAAGCTGTATGACGACGCTGTGAGTTAGGTTGCAGTAGAGGCCAACCCCTAACGATGGGTGCTCTTTGAACACGGATTCCACTAGCTTCAGTTCGCCGAGGAAGTAATTACAGGCCCATTCCTTACATGTTGTAACCCACATCGTTATCTCCTTCTCTAATGTCTCCCACGGCACAGTTTCTGAATCTCATCAATGCTGATTTTCTTGAACCCCACCTTATTCGGATTCATATCCGGACAATACCATCTCCCCGGCTATCTTATTCAAACTGGTTATGGTCTCCTCATAATAACCCGAAAAATCTGAATGCTCAGTATCCGACTGTTCGGAATTCTCATGTTCTAACTGGTCCCTTTCGAATTATAACCACTCGACTCGAATTCGCCTTTATTCTGATTTCAATATCCTTCCATGAGCATACGGAACACCTCCTCTAAATATGACATAGCCCCCTGTGTGCGTCACATTTAAATTTTATTGCTACTTGCATTTAATCGTTAAGTTAAACAAATTGGAATGTGAATAACACATTTGAGTTTAAACGTCCATGTATTGTCTGTTTCATTTATGGTTATACATTGGAATATACAGCTTGTTGTAAATTTTGTGTGTGAGTGTGTCAAAGGAAGAGTCCCACATTATTTGGGATTAAGAGGAGGAAAAAACTTGCACATTATAAAGGTCAGTGGTGACAAATCCGGTAATTTCCCCTTATCCTTTATGCGCAAGTTAAATGCATATAAAACACTTTTTTTTATTAAAAGTTTATAGAAATATTGAATGAAATTTTGAGAAAGAAATAATAATAATTAATCAGTTTTGAATCCACTAATCATCTTGAAGTCTATGTGCTGCTTATATCCACGTTGGAACAAATTGAAAAGAAACAATTTTCTGCATCGAATGTTGGGTATTATTGCTTGAAACTGACCTTTAATGACATTAAATCTGTTTTTGAAATGTGGGTGTCATTGCACTTCAGAGCGTCCTTTCCTTGAATTATTCAAATTCCAACGTTGCAAAACAGTTTTATCCGATGTTAATGGAATTTAAGCTGATTAAATTGGTTGCTTTATGGATTTTAAATTACCCCAACTCTATGAAGGTTATGATATATACAAAGGGTCTCAAAATGAGAGTTTATAGAGAGGCTCATGCACATTGCACTTGAGTTGTGGTGCACCTCTTTTTCTTCCTCCTCTTGCATACTCTTCAACCTTACTGAGTTATACTACCATCCGCTAGTTATGCTCCTTGTATCCTTACAAGAAGAATCCGTTTAATCCTGGGGAGTGCCGCAACATACTTGCCGGTAGTCGCGGAATAGCTCTTAAGGACAGTGTCCTAGGGCACGACTCGGATTAATATTTTATTTGTAGGTGTTGCTGCCACCAGGATGAGTACAATGTTGTAGATAAGCCGAAAGATCCACTGACATTTACACGCCGGATACAACACAGCTCACATTCAAATGTGCGTTTGTTATCTGTGTGATGCTACCCATTGCCATTTATTCTTCAGATTCAAATGTCAATGTGCTTGTTTGGGAACTCCGTTGGGAAAATGGATTTTGCAGATTTTGAGGCATTTTGGGAATTTCGAGATGGTTTTACGGATTTCAAGATGGTTTTTATGAATTTCAAAATGGTTTTTACAGATTTCGAGATGGTTTTGTCTCGACTTACGTGCACCGTTTGGGAAAATGGCTTCCCAAACAGGCACAATGTCTTGTCTGTTTCAATTATGGTTATACATAGGAATGTACAGTTCGGGGGTGTTTGACAAAATATAGGAATGTACCTTTATAATTTACGAGATAAATATGTGAGGGAGATTATCTCGTTTTGTAAAAAAACATTGTTGAACGTGTTTTTGGGGTGTTGAGAAGCTTTCCCAAACACCCTAATACCATCTATGCTTCATATTCGAATGTCCCTATGTTGCCTATTTCGATTGTGGTTATACCCTTGTCCCACGTAAATGCTGGAGCATTTATCCCATTCAGCATGTCGTTAACTACAACCCACTCGGCCTTAAGCCTCCTTATGCATCGCTTTTAAGTCATCCTCACCAACACATACCGAACCTGGCAACCTTTGTTCCATCAATGTCTGTATAATTCGTGCATAACCAGGAATCAAACTTGGAGAATCCCGTCCTCTCTCGCACATCTCAGCAACTGTATCAACCAACAAAGCCTCTTCCAAATTATCCGCGCAACACTTTTCTATCGGCCATACCCATACCTTTGTTGAACCCTCCTCAACTGGGTCTCCCCATAATTCCTACCTCTTGCGTCGATGAATGCACATGACAGCTCTGCATTACCTCCCTTTGGCGTCGATGGCTGCACGAGATAGCTCAGTCCTACCTTCTTCCATAGATTAATCAGGTTTAGATGGGCAATGAAATCTTTAATTTTTTTTAACTCATTTAAGGGTATAATGGGAATTTCATCATGGATTTATACGATTACCATGTGAATTTCATCAAACCAAACATTAAATTCAGTCTACCCGATTTTCATTCCAATGTGTACCAAAATTATTATCATTTGAAAATTTTCCATTCAATTCAATTCTTAACCCTCAAGATAACGCTTTTTTTTTCTTTTTCTATGATATAAAACTGGAAATTACATGATTGACCTTGTTGTCAGAGGCCGTGCGTGATGCGCGCCAGTCACGAATGGGCGTCGGTTCATACTCAAAACCCGACAGTTTTCTCTCACTCCAAATCATCATAATTGCCTTCAGATCCAGTTCAACAGGAAGGAAGCTGACCTCAGAGGGCTTTGAGCTGGGAAGGGTTGGCGATAGGTGGATGAAGGAGAAAGGCAGAGAGAAAATGAGGTATGGCGGTAGAAGGAGAAGATCGTTCCTGCAACCATTTCTTTTATTATTCGCAATGGTTGCTGGCTTCGGGCTCTTCATGCTTGCTCTTAGGCCGTTGGATCCTCCGATTCGCGTGGATTTTTCTGGAGACTCCGACCTCGAAGATTCAGATGGCTCGAGTTTGGATGATGGTGGTAGAAAGATGGGGAAGAGTGGAGCAACACCATGTGCAACGGTGGAAGAGATGGGCAAGGATTTCAGAAAAGATGTTTGGAGCGAAAGCCTGAGAGTGAGAACAATGATTGAAAACCATTTCTTTATAAATGGTACTCTCGCTTCCTTGTTTGTCTCTCTTTATGTTTTACCATTGGATTTACCTCTTTCCATGTCGGTTAACTGCACAATGATTTTGGGTGGGATGAGAGCACGAGACAATTCTCTGTTTGACAAAGAACAGTTAATTTTCACGTTTCTTCTCGGAGATGTTGAATTGAATGTGAATAAGCTTTATCCAATCAATCCATTGCTTGTCGGTGCTGGTGCCAGTTTCTTTTCTCAGCGTACCGCAGAAAGCTTGGGACATAGGTACAGGCACTAACTAGGGTCATAGTTTTTTCTTTACCGCAGACCATCTACATTTTTTCCTACATAGTGGTGGGGGTGCATTCGCAAATTGTCCTGATGTTTACAATTTCATTTGTAAATGTTCTGTTAGCAGCAGTGAATCTTTAGATTGAGCACCATTCGTAATTGAGCCAAATATCGGATAGCTCGGTTATGTCCTGATTCTTTACTTGTGAGTTGTGATCTTTAGACTTCAGTTTCAACTCATACGTGGGTTGCACGGAAAGATTATTTCATCGCACTTGTGGCACAGTCTTTTTGTCCACCGGATGAGTAATGGTGACCAATATTTTTTCTATTTTATACCCTAGTAACTATTCTTATAATTGCAATTATTTTTGGGAAAAAGGAACTGCAATAACAAGGTTAAATCAGTGACATGAACATCAAGTGGGAATGCTTTCGAAGAGTAATTCTTAATTGGACAGTGATATAGATTAATTATGTTTCAGGTGCTTCAAGAGTCAGGGATCTCCCGTCGGAGAATTTCTGTAGTCATGGCTTTGTTCTGGGGAAAACTGCTGAGGCAGGTTTTGGGAATGAGATGTACAAGGTCTTAACTGCTGCTGCTCTGAGTGTGATGTTAAACCGGTCCTTGATCATTGGCCAAACCAGGCATATTGGTTCTTTCTCAAGCCTTTCTTTTTCATTTAAGAAATAGCTTTTAGTCTTCTTGACATCTGAATTTTTAAGTTCCAAGAAACAGCTCCTTTTAGGGCATGTGCAATCCATAAACTATGACTCTTATGTGCTAGCTTTTAACAGTGTGGTCCCACGAACATTGAGCAATTGCAAACACCAATTTATGTTCATGCGGTTTTGTTATGCCACTATATATGAAAACTGTCAGTCTGCCATTAATGGATTTGTGGAACTACTCTGGCCCTTTAAAATAATATATTGAAATCAACCGTCAATATTAATGATTGGTTTAGCTATTTTAGCTTTCCATTTCCATTATGTCATTACCACTTTCCTTCTTCATTTCAGAGGTAGATATCCTTTTGGGGATTACATTTCTTACTCCAACTTCACCTTTACCATGAATGAAATGAAGCATTTATGGAGAAGCCATGGGTGTGAAAGCAAATATGGGAGGCAACTGACTATTAGGGTTGATGATTTTGAAAAACCTCGGGAAACTAATGTTCTATGCAGTAATTGGAAGGAATGGAAGCAACCTATCATATGGTAAATTACGGTTGTTTTTACTTATCAATTTTGCAATTTTCAAACACCCTGAAGAACTATTAGCCTAATTTTGTATAGGTTTCAAGGAACTACAGATGCTGTAGCGGCTCAATTTTTCTTGAAAAATATACACTCTCAGATGAGGATTGCTGCTTTCGATTTATTTGGTGATCCAAAATTGCTAGATACTCGCCCTAATGTATTTGGGGAGCTCATGAGAGTTCTCATATCCCCTACGAAAGAAGTGCAGGAAGCTGTCAATTGGGTTATCAATGGTAGAGAGGACCCTGATATCTCATTACATATGCGAATGCTTATGAATAGGTAATTTGCATACTTACCTATATGATTGAGTGGGCTATCATGCTTTGATTGATTTATGATGTTGTTGGTGCCTCTTTGTTGACATGGTCATAGTTGTGTTTCGTAATATATTCTCGACTGTTTCTTAATTTTGCACATATTAATGGAGTGGCTTTTAATCTTTTGTTATGTATATATCTGCAAACCACAAACATCATTTTTGCATCAATATATATTCTCCTATTTTCTTTGGAAGTCCAGAACTCATTAACTCTTTCGTTTGGACAATGTTTCTTAATTGGATTAAAGAAAATGGTTTGTTGTGTAGACTTGATACAGTTCCTCTCTTGATATAGGCGCTACATGCTACTATTGGAAACAATCACACTCTTACTTTCTTTAGGATAAAACTTTTTATTTGCATCTATAACACTCCTCTAGTTTTCTTTTGAATTGAATCTTTATCAGCAAATCAGATCTAGATGTACTCTTTTCTTACTTTTCTTCTATGCATGAATACATGCATGGGTATGAGTGTGTCGTTTTCTTTCTTCAGCAGTATTATACCATCCAGATGGGAATAAATCAACATTTGTATGTGCGAATTACAAAATTTTGATATGTATAGGTAAACTTTGTACGTTTGATGTGTATTTATACAGCTTTTGTAGATAGGGAAGCTGCTGCTTTCATACTCTTGAGGCACAAAAGTTATTTCTTATTCCCATGATTTTTCTCATTCAGGTGCATGTGTAACTCCCTTCCTTTGCATGATGCTTGATTCCTTTTGACATTCATTCAGAAATTATCGTAGGATTCATTTACTGTGGGATGACTTAGTTTGACAGTTCAACCTTTTATGGTTATTTGCAGACCAATATTTATATATTGATGTCATTTTTCTTTTTATAAAAAAAACATGGTGCCTGACCAAATATCATATCTTAAGCTATCTTTATTTTGTGTTTTTGGTCCCTCCTCATCACCCACTCTTTACCTTTGTGGCACTATCTGGTTCTACATTCTCCAATCTGTTTGCATTGAAGTTAAAATAAATAGTCATTAAAGTTGCTGCATTCATTTTTATTGCCTGAGCCCTTTTGTGGCAAAGTACTGAAGCAATCAGCTGATAAATATTTCTCAAAATAGACATTGTAAATGTTATCAAGGAGTCAAGTAATGCTGGTTTTAGTACTTTTAATGTTCGTTCATCTTCTGTGCTTTAGATGAAGATATTTTTTATTCTTCAGGGTAATACACATATATACTGCCAAAGTGGGCATAATTGAACATTCAACCTTTTCCTAGGACATTGCTTTAACTGAATGGTTGTGATTTTGCGTTCGCTTTGACAGGTCCGTAAGAGCTGTACAGGCAGCACTGCATTGCATTAAAAAAGCCATACGGAGTCAAAACCTTACATCAAGACCAAAGGTGGTTCTGGTGTCAGATACACCTTCTCTTGTTACAAGTATGATGCCAAACATAAGCGAATTTGCAGAGGTAAATTTTCATTATTTTATTTGGCTTTATGTCATGTAAATACCAGCATATGATGAAATTACTTCCCTGAAATTTCAAATGGAATCATGCCTTCTTCTGGTTCAAGTTTCTTAAGTTTTCGTTATTTTTCTAGCAGTCTACTTCCCGAACATGATAAGCGAGGCAATCATACTTGTAACAAGAGAAAGTGTAAATTAAAACTTGTGTGCACTTAACACTTGTTCATTTGCTCTTTTCAGGTTCTACGGTTTGATTATGAAAATTACAGAGAAAATGTATTTACAGGAATGTCCGGTGTTGATTTTAGAGTGAAGGATTGGGGCCCTGCACCCAGATGGGTTGCTTTTGTGGACTTTTTCCTTGCATCTCGTGCCAGACATGCTATTGTTTCTGGCGCTCACAGGCGTGTTGGGACTACCTATGCTCAGTTAATTGCTGCACTGGCTGCAGCATACAATCTGGGTATGCACGCTAGCTGATTCTTCCTCCTCAATTTTTAATCACCAATACAATTCCATAATCCATGTTTTAGTACTTTTAAACATAATGCTGAAGCATTGAAAATGGTTTACTCCAGGAAATGACTCTGCTAGCTCAAGCTTTTCATTTCTGAGCAGTTTTCAGAGTAACTTGTTGAGT
>JANTPZ010145412.1:0-16657 GCA_025593235.1 Vachellia pachyceras | reverse complement strand
CCCTAAGGGGAGGTGCTGTCCAATTTTATATTTGATGAGGAAGAGTTGTTTTTGAGCTAAATAATCCATGAGAAGTGTTTTGGGATCAAGAATATGTTATTATATGTGAAGAAAGTTTGAAAATCACAAGTGTGTGCTTGTGTTCTGTTTTTCGGTCAGATCTGGAACATGGGAAAGGAGCTGGATTTTGATGATTTTAATGCTTCCAATGACTTTAAAATGAGATTTTGTGTAGTGTATAAGTGAGAAAAGGATTTGGGAAGCATTTGAAATCATAGGAACAAGTTACAAAATTCTAAGGGTCTTAAAAAGAGCAAGAGGGAGTGTATTACGTTTTCATGGTTCTCTTGTCTTGATGATGACTTGAGAATAATGATTATGTTTTTGTGTAATGTTTAGGAATTTTAAATACCAAAGAAATCATTGGAAAAGATTAACAAGAGAGCTTCAAGTTCAAGGGGAATTAAGAGGACAAGGTAGCAACACTCCTAACTTTGGCATCTACTTTGCATTGATTATATATATATGTGTTAATTGCCATGTTTGTTATGTGTTTGTAGCCATGTGAATTATGAAATCTTATTTGTGTGAAAGCTTGATGGTTGTTATGCAATGATTGTCTTGGTTTGGTGAAAACTTGTTTGATTGTTCTTGTTAAATGGCATACTTGATTTCATTTGATAATCATGCACGTAGATGTATTATTAGAGTGTTTGCTACTGGGATTTCCTTGAAATCTCACCCTCCCCAACTAACCATTTTAGGTACAAGCACAAGCAAGGGTAAGATCAAGGTTTATGGTGATTGAAGATGGCATATTATCATGTACTTGCTTGTGGAAATTATGTATTGTGATTGAAGTTTATGTTTGAGAGTTGTTGTAGTTATATAATTATAAACCTCTTCTTAGTTATTAAGTGGATATATGATGATGCATGCATGAGTAAAGGCTTAAATGCTAAGGGATGTTAAGGAATTTATCATGCATTGCAAGAGGATAAAACTTATCTAAAAAGAGGCTTTGACAAATTTTTAAAGAAAAGCTAAAGTCTCAAGTGAAGAGTTCCAAAACCCAAGAATCTGCCCTGTTTTTGGAATAGCGATAAAAATAGCAAACGAACTCCGAATGACTTGAAACTTTCCAGTTAATTACTACACATCCTAAGTTTTAAAATGAGCCAAATTTTACTAAATTTGGATGTGTAGATCAAGAGTTATGATTTTCCAAAGTTGAGTGATAAATCTGGAAAACTGGAAAGTTACCAAATGAACAGTAATTTTCACGGAATAAACTGTACCATATGGGCCAGTTTTGGAACCAATGAGTATTTTTCCCCTGTAGATCACTTCATAAGGTTCAAATAGAAATTTGAACCACTCAATTTCAATTTTTCTAGAATTAGTTATGGTTTTTCAAAGTTGGGCCAGAAATCTGGAAATTGACCAAATGAATAGTAACTCAGTTTTGAAATTTGTATTTTCACTTCTTAAGTTGTCCAAGGCCCTAAAGTGGTTCAATAGTGATCTAATATAATGTTTATAGAGGAAAATAAGGAGTGTTATAGATTTCCTGTTGAGGGCATCTGCTACAAAATTCGCCTTGACTGGGTGATACTTCAGCTCATAATCGTAGTCCTTAATGAACTCCATCCACCTCCGTTGTCGCATATTTAGCTCCTTCTGGTCAAATAGGTACTTCAAACTCTTATGGTCACTAAAGACCTCAAATTGTGAACTATAGAGATGGTGTCTCCAAATCTTCAATGCAAATACCACTGCCGCCAGCTGCAGGTCATGAGTAGGGTAATTCTCTTCATGTGGCCTCAATTGTCGAGAAGCATAAGCAACGACCCTATCATTTTGCATTAACACACATCCAAGTCCCTTTTTAGAAGCATCTGTATATAAGATGAAAGTCTGGGTAGGATCTGGTATTACAAGTACCGGTGCTGTAGTCAACTTAGTCTTTAGATTTTGAAAGACCGCTTCACACTTATCGCTCCATATAAACGGCTGATCCTTTCTGGTTAATTTAGTCAATGGCATAGCTATCTGTGAAAAACCTTTAATAAATCTTCGGTAGTAGCCCGCCAATCCCAGAAAGGTTCGGATCTCCGTGACACTCTGTGGTCTCCCCAATTCAACACTGCATCAATCTTGGTAGGGTTTACTGATACTCCGTCAGCTGATACAACATGACATAGAAATTTAACTTCTTTCAACCAGAACTCGCACTTAGACAGCTTCACATATAATTTATGCTCTTTCAATACTTGTTACACTACTTTGAGATGCTTCTTATGGTCTTCCTCATCCTTAGAGTAAATAAGGATGTCATCAATGAAGCCACTACAAACTTATCCAAGTAAGGTCTAAAGATCCTGTTCATGTAATACATAAAGACTGTTGGAGCATTGGTTAGCCCAAATGGCATAACGAGGAATTCTATCTCGTTCTGAATGCAGTCTTTGAGATGTCCTCACTTTGACCCTTAATTGGTGGTAGCCTGATCTCAAATCAATCTTCAAAAAACATAGATGCTCCAGTCTACTGGTTAAGTAGATCATCAATCCTAGGCAAAGGATACTTGTTCTTTATGGTTGCCTTATTCAATTGGCGATAATCAATGCACAGCCTCAAACTTCCATCTTTCTTCTTCACAAATAGTACATGCGATCCCCAAGGAGATACGCTGGGTCTGATGAAACTCTTCTCTAACAACTCTTCAATCTGCTTCTTCAATTCTGCTAATTCTGATGGTGACATTCGGTAAGGAGCTTTAGAGATAGGCGTTGTCCCGGGTGCAAGATCAATAGAGAATTCCACTTCTTGCTCTGGTGGTAAGCCCATCATCTCCTTCGGAAACACATCTGGAAATTCATTCACTACCTCAATATCTTCTATTCCTTCTTCAACTTCTCCTTGAATGGAGAAGAATGCCATGTATGCTTGACAACCTTTACAAATACTCTTCTCAACCTGCATTGTGAATAACAATCGCAGCCCGCTCGAACTCGTAGAGGCAACTGGCAAAGAAACGGTTCTTCTCTTACAACCAAGGATGGCATCATTCTCTGACAACCAATCCATTCCCACTATCATATCTATACCCTTCATAGGTAGACAAACAAGATCTATAGTTGAGACTCTACTGTCGAACTCAATCATACAATTCTAGCAAGCGTTAGAAGTTTTCACTGAGGCTCCCGTCGATGTCGAGATAATCATATTAAATGGCAATTCATGAACAAGTAATTTTAATAGAGGCACACAAGCATCAGATATAAATAAATGTGTTGCACCATAATCAAATAAAGCATCAATCTCAAAGCCTTGGAGTTTGAGATTACCTTTAATCAAGTTCAATGCAGTACTAGCCTCCTGCTGAGATAAGGCGAACACTCTGCCTGGAATGGTAGCTCTAGTATCATTAGCCCCCTGAGAGCCTTCCTCACATAATCTAGAGATATGACCTGGCTTCCCGCACTTAAAGCAAATCAAGCAGTTTCCCTGGTGTATCCTTCCACACTTAGCACACTTCTGCGAATTGGCTGTACTAGTGACAAGAGCTGTGGAGCCTTTATTGGAATTCTGCCCTCCACTGAACTAACTCCTCTGAGGCCCACTAAATTGACTCCTCGGAGGTCCTTGAGGATTGGCCAAAGTGCTTCTTTGTTCCGCTAAAGCTAGAACTGCTCTTCTTGATACCCCCTAAAGGCCTCAAGAAATTTGTGGATCTGTTCTGAAACCCCTTCATCTTCTCAGCCTCTTCTGCTCGCTTACTTCTTGCAATCGTGCGTAGCTTGTCACACATCCTGTCAAAATCTGTTATCTCATCTAGAAATGGTGACAAAGCTGCTCTCAACTTCGGCCTCACCTTCTCTACTAGCCGATCGCACAACCATTTGGAGTTGCTTTGGGAATACTTGCAAAACTTGGATAGCTCCAAAAAGCAAGAAATAAATTCATCTTCATGCAAGTTCTCCTACTTAAAAATGAGAAACTCAGTCTCCTTCGCTACTCTGATAGAAGTAGGGAAATAGTAATGCTCAAACTTCTCCCTGAACTCCTCCCAAGTAATCACAACATCATCTAACTTGGTACTCTCCCACCATTCCTACACTGCCTTGTGTAAAAGCTGCTCAGCAACTAGCACCTTTTGTTCAGATCTGATATCTATCACCTTGAAAATCTTTTCAAGCCTCTTCAACCATTCTAGTGCTTCCACCACATCTAGCTTTCCCTCGAACATCGAAGGGTTAAATTTCCTGAAGCTAGCCCAAACCTCATCAATGGATGTGGTGTGGGGCTGAACTTGAGAACTGCTGCCACCTGTGGATTCAGTGTCCTTTCAATGGCCACCTTTTGATTGGTGGTCACTAGGAGTTCGCTCTTATCTATATCGTGACCTCTCAGCCCTGCTAATTCATCGTCATGCTTCTTTACTGTTTGATTGATGTTTAGGATGAGATCCCGCAACTCTAGTAAGATCTCATTATCATCTTGGCGAGGAGGACCATTCTGACGAGGAACGGGTGTAGAATTAGTCCTTCGAGTGTTCACCATTCTCCTTTCCTATAATAAACACCATAAGGTCATCAAATGCGATAATAAAAGATAAACATATTCTAATACTAAATAAAGAGAAGTGTACATGCTATTGTATTTAAATTGCCATGCCCTCTTTAAAAGTACAATGAAATTGGACTTTCAAAAAGCATTTACTCAAACGAGAGAATAAACTAACCACAGAATATAGTGGCTCTGATACCAAAAATGTAACGTCCAAAAAATTTAACAAAATGCTCAAAGAAATTTTTGCCATGTATAACAAAAGAGGATTTTCAATATCAATTCGTTCAATCATATCATGAATCCAACCAAAATACACAGTTCAAATAGAAATCCAAATCCTCCCAAAATATCAGAGTAAATCAAAATAAAATGCGGAAGTTTTAGAGTCATGGCAATTCAAAATGATAGCATTTGCCTAAGGGCACAAGAGAGCCAACAAGGCTCACTCCATATGTGCCTTCCCTTGCTGCCTACTAGAATAATCACCTGAAAATGTTAATATAACAGGATAAGATTCCACGCCCCAGTAACTCTGAAAGTTTCTACCTCACACAAGCAAACGGCATACAATTAAAAAGGAAGAACTGATTTACGAAATACATTGGTATATATATAAAGTAAACATAATATAAACAATTTCATATTTTCTTTCATAATTATGCAACTCACAATCATCATCACAAATAATGCATAATAATGTAATATGCAACCACCCTTATATCACCGTCCATCCTTATTTCTCTGACTGGAGCCATAGGCTAACATGTAGTCCAATAGAAACTTATACATGTAACTAGATTGTCTCAAGCTCACCAGTTCCTTAAGATACACCAGGCCAACGGTGTAGAGCTCAAGCCTGGACTACGGCTCCCCTCCTTAAAAGAAAACTGAGGTGTCACATGTCCCACAATTCCAATGTATAATATCCACCCTTTACTGTAAACTGAAATAGAGGCCAAACTGATAGTTATGAGATAAGATAAGGCCAATAAATAAAAGTACAGAAAGAGAAGATGTCAACGGACCAAAGAGACCCTGGTTAATTTAGTCCTAAGGCTTTGAAATTACTAAGAATGTAAGCCAGGGACATAAATGTCATTAAGTATAAAGACCAAGGGCAATATGGTCATTGAATAAAAAGGGGTCAAACCAATAGTCAAAATTCAAGTTAGAGCCCACAGATAGAAAGCACAGAAAAAGTTGATACGGATGGGCTGGATAACCCAAAGTCAGACCTGGCTCAGCGGATGAAATTTTGTGAGAACTCCGCAGTTAAGCGTGCTCACCCTGGAGTAGTGTAAGGATGGGTGACCTTCTTGGAAGGACCTAGATGTCATTACACAAAAAGATCAAGGGCGAAAAAGTCAAGGACAAAATGGAAATTACGAAAAGTTAGACAGTGTCAGGGCATTTTGGTCATTAAGAGAAAGTGTAAGGGCATTTTGGTCATTTGACAAAGTCAAAGTCAAAGTCAAAAAGTCAACTGTCAACCAAAATATCAGAAAAATTCACAAATGCCTAAAAGATAGAGTAGACCTCACTGATTAACTGGGATTTAACAGATTGTCAAAATGTGGCCTATATCTCTGTTTAGAGGATTTTGAAGATAAATCGACCGAAAATAATTATTTGAGGTGCCAGGAGACCTCAATCAATTGAGTTCAGGGCACAGGAAAATAAAGTGAAATTTACAGTAATTAATCAAATTATTACCCAATATACGATTGAGGCGAATTTCCCGATTTTAAGGAAAAAAGGCCCAAAAATCATGAAAATATAATTTCATTCAAAAATTAATTTTAGACAATCCAGAGGGCAATTTGATGAAAGGAAAAGAGCTAGAGTATCAGTGAAAATTATAGAAATTTTTAATGCCCTAAAAGTTATTTGCCTGTCAAAAATACTTTTTTCAGGGATTTTCGGTAGGATAAAAGTACCTTGTTAATTTTGGACGAATTTCAAGGCTATTTTTGGGAAAATATTTTGCCGTATTAGTAAATGAATTATGGAGATTAAAAGTACCAATCTGTTGCTGTTTCTCGGTTCATCAGCCACCCCTGGTTCTGTCGTATTGCTAAGACCCAACCAATCCGTTGCTGTGCAAAGCTCTACTCTCTCTCTCTCTATTATTCCATTTCTTCCTTCGTCCTTCCATTCCTTCATTTTCAACCTTCATCATTGTGTAGCATCTGAGGTAAAGCTAGCTCTTTTTCCTTTTCATTTTGGGTTTTAGTCTGTTTAGAGTTTAGCTTTATGCTTAGTGTGAAGAAAGGTTGAATCTTTGAGGGATTTGATGTTGGGAGTTTGTTTATAGTAAGACCGTTTAGTAGTGATGTAGATGAAGGATTTTAGTATTTGATGTTCCGTGTTGAATTGTTAAGTTTGGTTCTTGAAATCTAAATACCTAAATTTACCACTGTGACTTTCTTTCTCAATTTAGAGCAAGAGTAGAATGGACTACCACATTTGGAATTTGGGATATCATGAAGATGTCAATGATTTCGCCATTTTGAGACATTTGTGTTGATTATTAAAAAAAAAATTGTTCCCGTATGACATTCCATTTAACTCTTGAGATACATTTAGAAATGAGTCGCTGCACATTTTCTTTCCAGATTCCAAATTTTGTAAGAACTTAAGTTAGCAAACATACTAGTATACACAAAATTTGGGAATTTGAGGAATTGTGCATCTTTAGCAATCCGCATATACTGAATAATGCCCAATCTTAATTTTTGTGAGAATTGTTGAGATTTAGCCTTAAATTTGGAATGGAAGTAGCGGAATAGGTGTAGCATTTATGGCTAATGGCTGGAAACATCAGTCCTGTTGTTGCTGCATTATTTGATACACTTTCTATATATTCTTAAGTATAATCGATTACTCAGTGCATGGTCATCTGCTGTCAAATAGAAAAATGTTCTGAAATCTTTGGGTTATTGATTTTCATTGTAATTCAAACTTGTATTTGTCATTTTGACGTGTTTGATTTGAAAAATGGAAATTCTTCTTATTGTTTTTAATAGCGGGTTTGGACCAATTCTACATGATTTCAGAACATAGTGACATCCCCCACTTACCACTATCTGGAATCAATTTTTGGAGCCTGTATGAACTCATGCTTGGCACAACAATTATGTTTTCGGAATTAAATTTGTCTTTTCATTATGGACAAACCAATGGGTTATTCACTGAGTACGTGGGGCATTGCCAAAATATTCTGATATTCTGTGGTTTTATAAAATTATTAGTGATGGAATTTGTAAAAGCCTACCTTTGTATGGACAATTTGATTTGGCCTAACAAAACTTTCAAATCATTGAAATAAAAGTATTTCTGACTCAGGTTTTTAATGAATTGGCAAACCTGCAAGTTTGTTTTCACTATGGCCTGTTGCTTTTCTCTTACTTTCAAATGGATCCATTTTCCATGCACATAGCTCCTTTGGTTTGCCATAATGATCTGGCGTGTTCAGTTGCAGCTTTGCTATTGCTTTTTTTTTATTATGAGATTCATTAGATGTTGAAGATAGTGAAGTAAGATTAGGCTTGGAATCCTAGCAGACAGTTTTGGATTAGATAACATTCAAGTTTGGAGGTATTCCTTTCCTTCCATCTGGATGCTTTGGTTTAGACTTTATTGTTTTTGGGTTTTTTTTTTGTTTTCCTTTTGGTTATTGCAGGTTATGTTTTAGACTTTACTGTTTGGTGTGTTTTGTATTGTCTTGAGATCTGTTTGTTGATTATCTATTTCTTGATCTCCAGTGAACCCTTTGTATGACTATGTTGATAGCTTGCGCTTCATGTGTGTATTCCTGTCACCTAGTTGACTTGTGGATATTTTGAAATTTGTCATGTGAATGTCATTACTACTACAGGACATTTGATAGTTGATATTTGTTGCTGGTTACTGATGACCATAATTTTGTTTGGCACTCTTGTTCATATGTGCATGTGATTTTTCTAGCTACTGATAGCTAGTGATGACCTTATATCTTGATTAGGTCACTGAGGACCTAAATTTTGACTAGTGTACATGCTGTGAATATGATACTATGCAGGTGTTGTTTATTTTCCCTTTCATCCTTTTAGTTGACAATGAGGACATTGTTAGTTTTAGGAATGCGCTGCAATTTTAAAACTATGATGTGCACATGAAATTTTCTATTTTGAAAGCAAGTTATTGGAATGTTTGAAAATTTCTCAAATTTAAACTTATGTTTGTTGAATGTTTTAAATGAGATGAAATTGTCGATTATTTGTCAAGATTATGTGGATGATCCAATGATATAAATTGTTGCTTTATTTTATTATATTGGGTAGGAAATCTTGTTAAATATGCTTTGATGAATGCAATGTGGTGATAAAACTTGTCATTCAAGAATTTTTAAGAAATTGCGCACTTTTGGAGTTAACTTTATTTTGAATGTTCTTGAAAAAGGGCTTTGTCGCAAATTATGTAATATGCTTTTCGTCAAACTTTTAATTTCAAAATAATCTTTGCAATTCTTCAAAGTACTCAATTCATTTCATAGGATTTGAAAAAATGATTTGGGCAGTTCATAAAATGCAATTGAGCCTTTCAAGCTGACCAAAATGATGTATTCCCTTTTGAACCCATATCTTGAGCCTTAGTGAAAAACCAATGAAAGATTTCTTTTCAAAGCCTAACATTTATCTACCTTTGCCAATGTGAAGAACCATGATTCCCTTGCTTTGAGATAGATGATAATTGAGTGGGGTGTGGTAATGGGACTTTTCAAATGATTGGATAGAGTAGTATACAAAAAAAAAGAAGAAAAGAAATTCACATTGTACAGCATTTAAGCCAAAAAAACAAAAAAAAATAAGAAAGAAAGAAACAAAAAAGTGTATACATATGAAAAAGGAAGTTACAAAGAAGGCTTGATGTAGTAAAGGTCAATTTGGTTTAAGTTTGGGGGAGTCGGTTTAATGAGAAATGAAGGAAATTGTTGAATAGTTATAATCTATCTTAAGGTATTTGTTAATTATCCTTAACCTTTTCTTTTCTAAACCTTAACCCCTGGCCCCATTACAAGCTAAAAAGTCCCTTTGATTTTTAAGTAATGTAGAGTGAATTAGAAGAAAAGAGGAAAGAATTAGAGAATGAAGAAATTATTTGTTTGAACTTGGGTATATGATGTGAAGTGCTACTTTTAACTTTGATAGGTGCATAAGAAATATTTGTTAACTCCACTCACACTTAGGAATTCTTGAAAAATAAGTTTTAAATCTACAAATGCATTCATTTTTGCACATTTTCTTTATTTCTTATTTGATATGATTTTTCTGAGCAACTAATGAGGATAATTGTTCACCTATAAAAGACAAGTAATTGATTATTTAAGTTGGAGTACAAGTGTTTTCTTGAGGACAAGCAAAGGTTTAAGTTTGGGGGTGTGATAACTCCTAAAAATTGATAGCATTCTAGCATATTTTCTTGTCATTTCATTTGTTTTTGAAAGCCAAAATGTGTATAAAGAAAAGTTTTTAGAAGAAAATATGCATCAAGTTAAATTCAAAGAAATGCTTGTTTTATTTAGTTAATTAGAGGACCTTATGCTTCATCTCTTTTATAAAGGGTGAAAGACAATCTAAAGGCCAAGAAACAAAGCTTGTAGCAGCAAAGATTGAATAAAGATAATCTATCATGAAGCTAAGAAGGACTTGATGCCCTCTATGTCACATGCTTCAGCCAACAAGAATGTTGGCTGAAGCCAATGAAGTTTGACGTCGGTACAGTTACATGTTTTACTTGCTGCAGCTGGTTCTAAGGTTACAAAACACAGGGTTTGGCCGAAAATCATTCATTCTTGACTCCTTGGAGGTGCTTAGAGCCTTTCTTTGCTAGGGTTTGGAGCTCTTGAAGAGATTTGAAGCTTTGGGAGAGATTTCAAGAGAGATTTTGGAGTTTCAACCTATGGTTCTTTTCTTTTCTTCTCTTTTCTCCTTAGTTATTGACGTTTCCACTTGGTAAACTTAGTTTTTCTATGTATATACATTTGGATATCTAAGTTTTTCTATGTATATACATTTGTATATCTAAGTTTTTCTATGTATATGCATTTGAATATCTAAGCATTTCATTTCTAGGATTAATTCGAACCTCTATATGGATTAACACTTTGTTATTCTCCTTGATTTTGGCATTTAATGAAGGATTATATGTTGATTTTTTCTTTTCTTCATGCCTGTAAATGCTTGATCACCATTTAGTTCATTAGTTGAATGATAAGATGCTTGAGAGAGATTTTCTTGTTTAAAAAACTTGAATAAACTCATACTAGACTTGAAACTCAAGGTGAGTGGAGAGTTTGCTAATAGGAAAGAGATTTACCTATTGACCTAGTATTGTCACTATAATATTGGTACTTAATGGCTATTTCCACTAGCTTGTTGCAAGAGATTGAATGAGTTCTTGAAAATAGATGTTGGTTTTGACTTGAGAGAGCTTTCCAATACTTGTGAATCTTAGGGAAACATTATATTCTCCATTAAACCTAGTTAAGAGGGAAATAACTAGTTTTATGAAGTGTAGAGGGAAGAAGTAATCCTAGAGTCTCAATTTCTTGGAGTTAGAATCAACTTTTGTTTTACATTTTAATTTAGTTTGTTTTGCACCAACAACATATTTCACAAATTGAACTTCTCTAAATGATTGTTGTCCAACCTAATTAATAGCACAATTTCTTTTTTCACTCACTTTTGCCATAGTCTTCATGGGAACGATAACTTTTTATACTACTTGCGACCTGTATACTTGTGGTAGTAAAATGGTGAACACAACTCTTCTTCATCAAGACTAAAATTGACAGTACCTCCCCTTAAACTCTGTGCTTCCAAAAATGCATACAACAATCCAATCAAGCCAATATATACATTAATTTACTCCTTATCATGTAATGGGTGTTTTGCAATCAACTATTTCCTCTAAATCCCTCTCTCATTTTTCACTATCAATAACCCTAACTTTGATTCTTGAAAAAGAGAGGTTTACACTACTAGAAAATTGCGATTTAGCGACGGAAAATTTGTCACTAAATGGCTATTTTCCGTCGCTAAAACAAGGGTCGCTAATATTTTCCGTCGCTAAATGGAAATTTTCTGAAGGAAACTAGCCATTTAGTGATGGATTTTTCCGTCACTAAATAGCATTTTTCTAGTAGTGTTAATTAAGAAACTAATCAATAGAAGTGTATAGGAGGTTGTAAGGATCAAGAATATGTATTGGTTTGGGTGGTATATATAGCTTCTTACCTTGTGAGTTCTTGAAGCTCTTTCCTCTCTTAAGCCATGAAGATGGCGTCTTCTTTCTCCATTTTTCCAGCCATGGTGTTGTCCAAAAATGAGGGGAGGAAGAGGAGAATTATTCATTTAATTAACACGTCACTAGCGGTGCAGCCAAGACCTCAAAGCAGTGGGGGCAATTTTTTTTATTTTCAAGCAAATGACAACAAGCTTACTAGTATAGATAATTTGAGTGGGCTCAAATCTTAAATATCAGTATGTGTAAAATAAAAATTTAATAGCTATTTACATATAACAAAAAAATTCCAGTGGGAGCAATTGCCCACCGTGGCAAGAACGTGGCTCCGCCACTGCACGTCACAATTAGATGTAAGGCTAAGATTAAATCTTGCTTTCCAAGTTTTGATCTACTAGCTATAACTTCACCACCACAACCCACATGTGCTTGGCTCTTATTGGCTCTCATAGAGTGGTTTTTAATGGGCTATAAATGAGTTAAAAATCTGGTTGGGGTTTGGTTACACTAACCAAACTGATTACCGTTCGGTTTCTTCATCCGGTTATAACTTACGCTGAAGTAATTTTATTCCGGTAAACTTTTCTCTACGTTTCTGGAGATGTTTTATTCTCTTTTAATCTTCAAATATTACTTACTCATATGTCAAAATATTTATCCCAGAAATACCCCTGAAAATTGTCCAAATTCAACAGGGTTACTCTACCTTGTCAAAATTCCTGAAAAATATGCTCCCGACGAGCAATTGAGTTTTAGGGCATTAAAAATTTCTAGAATTTCCACTGATACTCTAACCATTTTCCCTTCCTCAATTTGCCTCCCAGAATATCTGTAATTAATTTTTGAAGAAAATTTTATTTTCGGGTCTTTTTCCCTCCGTTCTGGCAAATTAAAGTATCCAGTAGCTTGGGAAGTGTGTGTGTGTGTATATATATTAATAAACTCCTATCAGCGTGATTAAAACCATGACTATAAAAAATCCTATCCATCATAGTAAAACTTAACCTTGTTATCCAATGATGTTGTCTGGTCATATTTCACCTACGCCTCCTCTACTTTTGGATGGTGTGTGATATTCAACTTATTTTAAGCGATATATGTTTGGATTAGTTTATTTAAGTGATTTTACGAAGTTTCATATAAGTATGTGAAAGAAATTTTATCTTGACTTACGTGAAATTACTTTTTAAAGTTGTTTTAAGTTCACTAGTGCCTCACTTTCCAGATCAATGCTGTTGGTCTGGTTCTACTTGACCCCGGGAGGGGGGCGGGGTATCTATTTAAAAATGATAAAAAATTAAAAAATGAAAATTCTCTACATATTTTGCCAACACGTAAATTTCATTACACACACAAAAGAGACTTTTCCACCAGGCAACCATTTTTTTTTTTTTTGAGAAAATCATTATTTGAACTCAATAAATAAATATAATTACTAAAAAAACCTCATAACAAGTGAGCAGAAGGTAATTAAAAATTCCGATACAGAAAATGACATCAAGTCCATGTTCATGAAAGAAAGAAGTAGAGATTTATGCACTATATATAAACCTCTTGCCTTCGGCTTGGATCAATTCACAATCAACACTTGGGTACACTGCAACCACGTTCGTTGGTACAGTATCGATAAAAAATGGAGTTGCAACTAAAAACTATGAAGTACAGTACCGATAAAAAAAAGGAACATTGTTTACGAGATTCTAAAGTTTGGTGTTGAAAGAAGTCTAACCTTATCAATGTCAAACCAGTATGTCCGCTTAACAGGATGCATGCACGTCTCTTTAAAAGAAATCCAGACCTTTCATATCTAGGATGAAATTTGAATTCTTCTGAAACCTTCATCAAGTCTTCCTTTTTCTTTACTGAATCAATCTTTTCCATACATATATAATACAGAATAATGAACAATGAAGAAAAAATTTCTCAGATCTTACCAAGATAGCAGTCGTGCCCGGGATTGAGAGATAACGGCGACAATGATCTTCCCAAATCTCAGATACCACAATGGCCACCGGCGACCACAACTGAGACGATGAGGATCGGCGACCACAGTGAAGAACACGATCAACGAGAATGAGGATAGAAGATGATACGATGAGAGTCTCTGATCGATCACTCTTCTCATATTTCATTTTAAATGAAAAGGGCAAGTGAGTCTTTTCACAATTAGATTCAATCTAGTCTAGGTCCCTTGGGACTTCCAATTTATCTAATGATTTTTTGGGTTCTTACTGTGTTAATTTATCTTCCACAGGCCCTGTGTGTAATTTCCCCTTTCTATATTGTCCCGCTGCAACCAATGCAGAAAGGTGACTGTCAAAATTGTATATTGCCCTAAGTTCACACACAAAAACCTGAATTTATTCACTTTTCACACGACGAATAATTAATATTCATGCACAGAATGAATCATAATTGTCTAAGCATTAGTGAGGGATTATGATTGTGGTGGATGGATAGGGAGGCACATGCATGGGGCTAACTTATTTTCCTAATTATTTTACAAGAATTTGAGTGAAGCCTTCATTAATTAAAACAAGAAGCTTATAAGAAAGAATCAATTCTCAAGGCTTCGTTTTCTATAAAACACGATGCTTTTCACAGTTTTCTGTTCGCTACTGAGAGTTTCTCTTGGAAATGAAAGTCGTGAGAAGCATTCTAAATCAAAATCCACGAGAATTTATTTTTTTTTTTTGTGGAAAACAAGGATGGGGAAAACAGAGAAAGCATATCCCTCAATTTAATTTCTCACGACAAACACATAAAATCACTAACATAGTAAACTAACATAGTAAGAAAATAACATTGAAATTTATCGCGCACACAAAGATCCTTACCAACATTATTGTTTTATCTCCATAGAGTATTTGGTATCTAGACCTAACTCACTTTAACTTGAAAGATTTAGCGGGATCCAAACTAATCCAGATCGAACCAAGTGCTTGGTGATTCTAGACAAACATTATTGTCTCAAAGTCATGCACCACATATATAATATTGTAGCTAAACTGAATTGTTACACACACAAACCTCAAATTAGTCACTAATAGATCCACTAATGAATTTCTAAAGCTTCTCACTATCTTTTCTTACTTACCTGATCCTAAATTGCTGTATCAAGAACCGAGACGGAAAACAAAACGTTATTTGTTCAATCACGAATTCCCTGACGGGGTGACGGTGTTCAACAGTCCATCATTGTGCCAGAAATTCCCGTTCAGAAGAGTTCAAGTAAATCTCAAAGAATATACGCTATGGTGAGAGGTACGTAAGACTTCCGCTGCACTCTGAGTTTGATTTATGTCCAACATGTGGTATCAGAGCAAAACTTTATCTCTTCCTAGTGTGATTTTGAGAAAGTTTTTCCAAAATTTCGAGAGTGTCCATGATTGTGGGATTAATACATATGCATGTTTTCATGTTTCTCTTGAAGAACCAATACTCTTTTTCTATATGCATATATTTTTCTTTGTTTCTCCAGTGGCCTTCTTGTTTCTCGTTTTCGTGTGTGCACATGCATGAGAATACGTGGCTCTTAGAAACTGTGGTTGTGGGAAATTTGTTTTGGGATATAGATACATATGTATGTATATATGCATGTGCGTGCGTGCGTGCATGTTTCCCTTCGAAACCGTGACATTTTGGATTCAAAAATCATGGCCAACGATTTCGGTTTTGTGCAAAACCCATCAAGACTCATTTTTCTAAAATATTTTATGCTCTCTTTTATTCATTGGATTGCATTTCCAATGATTTCGGATGGAGAGAGGACGAATAGAGATTGTTCTTCGTCGTTTTCGAACTTGGCCGACGGAACCCATAAAGTTTAAGGATTTCATGTTTTTGAAATCGTTTTCTTGATCCTTTAATTCATTGGATTATATTTCCAATGATTTAGGATGGAAATGACGAAGAAAACGGCGTCAAAACCGCCCAAAACCGTCGCCGGGAATGTCTCCACGCGAACAGGCACGTCGGGTCAGCATTCGGTTCTCCGAGTCGGGTCACGTGACCCGGAGGGTGAGGAAGATGACCAGACGCGCTTCTGTAATAATCGCGTTTGGATTCTGCGTTTTGGTAAAAGTGCTTCTCGAAACAGTATTTTTAAAAAATGATTTGGGCCGAAACGTTCAGGCCCAATCTGTTTTGGTTTTCGGGCTGGTTCATGAATTAAAAGGACTGGGCCGCCGGCATTTTGGGCCTGCTGTTTTTTAAAAAAATGATTTTTTCCTTTTGGGCCCGACTGACTGGGCCTAATGAATAGTAACAAAAATTTTGGATTTTTGGCCATTTTTTGGTCCATACATACAGGGTTGTTGGATAAAAAAAGAAAAAAAATTCTTTTGGGCCAATTTTTTTTGTTTTCTTTTCATGGGCCACCTTTTGGGCTTCCTTTGGATAAAAAAAAGAGTAGTTTTGGGACAATTTTTTTTATGTTTTCTCTCACTAATTTTTGTAATTGGAATTCATGCTTTTATATAGATTTATTAGAGCCAAATAAATATTATATTATGGATATTTATTTATTTATTAGCTCTAAATTTGTTTATTTATTTAATTCTACAAATTGCTTGTATGAATTATTTAAATTGTCTATGAATTTATATATTATTGCTCTTTAGGAAATTATAATTATTTTGAAATTTGGAATTAATTCTGAATCAAGATTTTTTGGGAGCAATTTTATATAAAGCATGAATTAGTGGGAGAATTTCAGTTATCTAGTTACATATTGTTAATTAGATTAACTGCTAAATTTTCATTATGTTGTTATTGCATATTTATGGAATTAAATGCA
>JANTPZ010145411.1:0-20232 GCA_025593235.1 Vachellia pachyceras | reverse complement strand
TTTAGGTTTTGTCATCATCAAAAAGGGGGAGAATGTTGATACCTTGTTTTGATGATAACAAAAACCTCAAATTATGGCAGGATTTGGAATCTGGAATAATATTTTTGAAATTGTGTTGAAAATGTCAGAAGAGTTTTGAAACTCGAGTCACAGGTTTTGCAAACTCAAGTCCTATAACTGACTCTTAAAACTAGATTTTGAAACTGGAAGTTTTGAAAAGAAGTTTTGTGATTCAGTTCAAGAACTCGAGTCCTAAGTTTTCAAAACTTGAAGTTCCATAACATGCAAACAAAACTGGAAGTCAAAACTTGAGGTTCCAACTTCAAGTTTTCTCATCACGTTATAGAACTCGAGTTTCAAGATTTTCAAAACTCGAGTTCCACAACTGTGTCCCAAAACTTCAAGTCAAAACTTGTAGTTTCAGCTTCGAGTTTTGCCATCACGTTATAGAAGTCGAGTTCCAAGTTTTTCAAAACTCAAGTTCCATAACTGTCACTCAAAACTTGATTTCAAAACTAGAAGTTCTGTCTGGAAGTTTTCACAAAACTCGAGTCCTTCATTTTTGCAAACTCGAGTTTCATGCCTTGCGAAATTTTCTCAGTTCAAAAACTTGATTCTCAAACTCGAGTTCTCACTGGAAGTTTTCACCAACTTGAGTTCCTGTTTTTCCAAACTTGAGTCTCGAAGTCTTTTTCATCTAAACTATTTTAGAACTCGAGTCTTCACTTTCACAACCTGAAGTTTTACAACTGGACTCTAAAACTTGAAGTTTTGTATAAAAGTTTTTCAACAGAGCCTCAGAACTTTCAAATAAAAACTCGAGTTATATCTGAGAGTTTCATTACAGGAATATCAATTTGATGTACTAGAACTCGAGTCATGGGACAATGAAAACTCGAGTTCTCTCTTCTCTCTTTGACATGCTTCTGACACGGCCATACCTACTGCCATTAGATCTTTCCTCTTTCATGCTGGAACAATTTGAATGTTACCTAACCTCTTAAATGTGCTTTAGTTCTTTCATTAAAACTGCCCAGGAAGTCTGAGGAATAAAGCCCAGCATTTATGACCTGCGACATTGCCGTTGAACACATTAAATGAAGCCATTAATGACAGACCAGAAACTCGGTGACTGTGTGTAATGGATAGGAGCTTCTTCCAATGGACACTAAGTTACTGAGTAACGGCTAATGAATGCTTACTCAGATATAAATGAAGAAGCAGTGAAGACAGAAAGAAGAACGCAGAACGAACAAAACTTGACAACGCCATTACTGTCTCTCTGTCATCTTGTAATTTATTGTGAGCTTCATTATTTGACTATCCACTCTTTCGGAGAGTTTATCCTGTCAAACTTTGTTGTATTCTTGTGAGATATTCAAGGTTGGGACATTGGATTGGTTGGGTTGAAAAAGAGTTAGAAAACAGAGCGCGTAAGACTCTGTTTTGTTGCGTGTTGTGAGGGGGAGTGAGAATCTCCTTGTAAGGGCCAAGAGAGCCTTATTTGTTGATTAGTGGATTGGAAATCTCGGGAGAGCCCTGAGGACTGGATGTAGGTCAGGAGGATCGAACCAGGATAAAGCTGCTGTGTTTTTCTTCTCTCTGCTCTTACCGATGATCTCGTTTAATTACTGCGATTAAGTTTTTAATTTTTAAAACTGACCAATTCACCCCCTCTTGGTCATATCCTACACTAACAGCTCTCACCTGTCAGACTTCCCCATTTCGCTTCCAGGTAGTCTCACTTCTCAGACTCTCGATGTCAAATGCTTTGAGCTTCTCAGACTCTCACTTTTGGTTTTCATTGATGTCACGCACTGATAGAATGGCTTCGAATCTTAGCAGAACCGGCCCCGTCGAAAGAGACATTGAGCAGGTATCTTCAGGAACTTACTAGAATTTTTTAGCTAGTATTAGGATTTGTTATAGTCTACAACTGAACGAAGCAGAAAAAATGGAAAACTTCTCTGCCACGACCATTAATATCTTAAACCAGCTAGAATTGTATTAGTTGAAGTAAGTTTCAAAGGTCATCTTTTCTTCGACTGGGACTGGTGTTGATACTGTACCTAGGTTATGAATCTTCCAAAATGCGCAGGAAATTATACCTGCTAGAATTGTATTAGTTGAAGTTAAAAAATGCAGCTTTATCCATCATTTTGGCGGATTCATTGACCTCTTGCGGATATAATTCTAGCAGGTATAATTTCCTGCACGTTTTGGAGGATTCATTGCCCTCCTAGGTTATGAAATTCATATTTAACAGGATTCATTGCCCTCCTAGGTTATGAAATTCATATTTAAGCTTTACCAATGCTGATTAAAGCTGCATTTTTTTATTTTTGAAATATAAGTGTATTGGATATTTTTACTTTTTTGTTTGAAACAAAACGCCAAAACATTGTTCTGCCATCCTAGCCTAATATTTGTTCTGAAGTTCAAGCATGGTATTAGTGTATTGGTATATTGTTCTGTTCTTCACATATAGTACTTAATCATTAATTCATCCATCTTCTCCCAAATTGAACTAGTGTGTGGACTTGTAAATATATATTAACTTGTTTTGTTGATATGGGTTTTAACTTGTAATTCATTCATCCACAAGTAAACTTCTCAGAAGGAGCTATTACACTTCGTACTCATTTTATGACAGTAAATTACACCTATATAGAGCAGGAAGAGTTTTTCACATATTGTTCTTCACATAATGTTTTGTTGTGATCTCACATTGAAGAACGAGCTCATTAAGAGTCAGATAAATGAATAAGAAATAAGAAGGGGGTTTTAGAGGGCTTACGTTGGCAGGTTTCCTATTTCTTCATGTCGATCAGGTACATCTTGTTGCAGTAGATTGTGATTGGCTGTTAGGCATTGGTCATAATAGTGAAAGTTTATGTTGTCCTGCTTATTAATTTTGATTTGGATAATCTTGAGATTGTGCTTTATGCTCCTCACTTACAAATAACAAGGAAAAATAGACTATTGGATTGTGAAAATGGAATTGTACAAACATTTGAAATAGTTATACACAGATAAATCAATCCAAACTTATCTGATTTGGTGGGAGATGGAAAATCCCTGATTCTATAGCTATTTCATATTGTGCAAAATTTTATTTACAGCCATAATTTACTGAATAAATATATAATGCCTGATCTGGATTGGCTGTAATGATGTCTGCAGAGTGTGGAGCTAACAACTGAGGCAATTGATTTTTTAATGGGAATCTTTGATGCATTTGATGGGGATGGCGTATGTCATTTGCACACAATCTTGAATTCTTCTTTTCCTATCCATTTATTTTGTTGCTATCAACTTTTCAAGTGGTCATTGATCTTCTCTAAAGTTTCATTTTGATGTGCATTTACAAGTAGTAGTGTCCCTAACTATGCTTAAAATTTGATCACCACCTTTTGTTCTACAGGATGGGATACTTAGGCCTCGAGAGATTGAAGAACTATTTTCAACCGCCCCAGAAAGGTGATTCAGTTTAACTACCCATCAGTGCTAATTGTGTTGCATTCTTTCAGTGCTTAATTGACTGATGTTCTACAGATTTAGCGATTCTTGTATATACATATATATATATATCACATCTTTTGATTATATGATGCTTATGCTAATTTAAGCTTAGGGAGAATTATAGAGAGAAGTTCTCGCTGTGGTCCTAAATGATTCTAATAATGTGATGCAAGAAAAAATGATTCTAATAAACATTGGGTCTGCATAGATTATGTCATTGAAGCTTGATTCTTTTTTTTTTTGTACCCATTTGTTACAGCTTTTCCAAGTGGTCTGCATATATAAAGTAGTGATTAAGCTAATGAAATTCAATTTTTTCATTCGAAAAACAAACGAAAGAGAGAGAAGAAATGACGATGTCAAAAGTATTTAGATTGCATATTGTGCAAGCTGATAATTTGCAAGCTGATGCTTAAAATGAATAGATAGAATTAATTTATCATGTAGAACTAAATGCCCAGTGTTACTTTTACTATTTGTTGTTAAGTATTCTTAACTTATCTTTTACTATTTGGGCAATGCAGGGATGGAAGTGAATGGCGGATTCTTCCTTCTAGTATGCCCCTGTGTAAAATTATCTAATCACGTCTTGTAAATCGTCACGTAGCCAACCAGGAAATTCAAGATTTTTCTTTGTATAGTGATCATAATGTCTTCTGGCAATCATGAATGTATTTTCCCCTTTGGTTCATACTTAAAAAAATCCTTTGTATAGTGATCTTGGGATAATGTATTTTGGGATGAGGGTACCCCCACCTACTATTACTTGGAGAAAAAATAGGAATTGTCATTCCCGAATGACTTGGGCCAAAAAAAAAAAAAGAAAGGAAACAAAAGACTAGTTATTGTCAACTTTACGACTCCAGCAATGCAAACAGGAAAATCATGAGATAAGGGTACCCTCACCTACATCATCCCAAAAAAAGTCGTAAAGTTGACAAGGTCTAGTCTTCTGTAGTAGCAGGTGAGGGTACCCTCATCCCAAAATTTTCTTGTTTGCATTACAGGGTCGTAATGTTGACTAGTACTAGCCTGCCCTTCTGTAGTCTCCCTTTCTTTTTTACTTCGCCCAAGTCATTTGGTTTCTCTAAGTTGCCTTTGTCGTAAGTAAAATACATCTTTAATCATTTAAGTTTTTATGTATTAAATTTTTATTTAGACTTTAAATTTATAAAGTATATTTTTAATTTCTTAATGTTGACTCACACTAAAAATTGCTGGCTTATTAATTTTTATATTATATAAAAATTTAGAATATTTTAATTTAACACATAAAGGGTGGGTCTGAGAATAACGGTACAGTAAGATTGGTGTCATGTTATCTAAATGTTACAGTTTCAAATTTTGGAAATAGCCACTCTTCACGAGCTCTAATACTATTTTTAGTCCTAATCAATTATAGTAGCTATATAAAGGTTTTTTTTTTCCAAAGCTATTATTTTTCTTCTAAATATCCATATTCCTTACAAACAGCAAGGATATTTTTATTAAGAGGTAGCAAATGCAATGTTGTCGCGGATGCTTTTTTTACACTCAATGCCATTCCAAAAGTTTTAAACCTCATAAAAGTTTTAAAATATAGTAATATTGTCATGGAGTGAGTATTTTTCTTTGTTTAGCACAATCCTTGTACATTTTCAAAATGGAGGAAAAATAGCTATATAACCTGAATCATTATTATAAACTCATTAATATTCCATGAAATTAAATAGCAATATGCCGGAGTTGCTTTGTATATTTTAAAAATATTTGGAATAACTCTTCCACCAAGAAACATTCTATAAATTCTTTATATACAGTTCATTTAAAAGAAAAGTATATACTATATATACTCCATCAATTAATGTGTCGTGACTGAGGTACGATTATTTTATAAAGAACTTTCAAAGCTTTGAAAAATTCATTTCAATTCACTTAATAGAAAAGTATGTGAACTAAAGTGCCGTGAATATGGGGTTGTAAAGTCATTTTATAAAGATATTTTCAAGCATAGAAAATTCATTGTAATTTATTCAAAATGATCACCTTTTAAAAAATTTCCCTTATGAATTCACTTTCACTAGTAATTGATACTAAAATAAAACACATATGACGGTCTAATTAATAGTAAAAATATTAAAAATTAAATAGACCTAAGCTATTTTTAAAAATATGTTCAATACTATAAAGTATTAAAGTGTGAAATTTTGTGTTTATTATGTTTAAATCGATTCGATTTCACCTCTCCACAGAGTTAAAATCCAACGTTATCCCTTTACACATAAACATTTCATTTTAACGATAATAACATGTAGCTAAATTAAAATGCCACTTTTTCCTTCCCAACAAAAAATACCCCTCATTTGCACTAAACGAAGATATTTAGGGTTTGTAAAACCCATGAGCCACGACGTCGATAAAGATAACGATGTGCGTCTTCGTCGTACATGATTCCATTCCCCGAATTTCTACCTGCATATCTTAATTTTGGGATAACTCATTATCTAAAACACTAACCCTCTAGTTTTTAGTATAAGATGTAGATAATTAATTTAAAGATATTAAAAAATTAAGTTAATTATTTTTAATAAATGTGTGTTATTTTTCATAAAATATTCCTATTAATCATGTGTTGAAGCTACCACTTAATAGAACCCTCTTAGTATATGCTTTAAATTGGGATATAGAGTAGACGAAATTGAATTATTGACTAATACTTATATTAAAAATCAAACAGTAGTAGTTGGTGAGAGAATCTAATCCCAATATTTTCTTGTTTGCATTGCTGAAATGTAAAGTTGACGAGGGACAGTGTTTTTGAAGAATTCCTTTCTTTTTTTGCCGGCCCAAGTCACAAGGAAATGACAATTTGTTTTTTATTTGGCATATCATTTAAGTTTTTATTTATTTTTACACATTTAACTCACATTAACGGAAAATACTGACTTATTAATATTTTATTTTAAATATATAAATTAAAAATATTTTAATTTTTCATTCAAAGGGTGAGCATGCATGGACCGAAGGTTATGGTTTCAAATTTTGGAAACAATTTCTGTTTATGTACAAGATTAAGGTTGTGGATATCTATCATTCTCTGAATCTCATTCGATGAGAGTATTGTATCCTGACCCTGTTTGGCAACGATTAAGGTTGTGGATATAAAAGTACATCTATTGTTTCCGGATATTAAGTGATAGAGACGAAGGAGGCAATGCTTTCACGATGAAAATGGTGTGTCTGGTGTGCGCGCGCTATAATACTATTTCCAGTGTTGATCAACATGGCAAGGTTCATGTTCACACGCAATTTAACCGAGTTCTATGTCTTACCAACAAGTTCAATTTCGAAAACAAATTAAACCAACAGCTCATTGATGGGTACTTTATAAAAGGAATCATGCACAGAGATTTTTTTTTTTAATGGCGTATATGAAGTTAAACTCATGGTATTGGGGATAACGTAGCGGACTTTTTTTTTTATTGAAGTAATGGACTTTTATTGATTTATCAAAGTCACTCTACAAATGCAAGGGGTCTACCTCTTATAGACCTCATGAGAGACTTACTGTACAAGTCTCTGGCCTAACTTTTTGCACAAGATATTTATCAAGATTAGCAGTCCTAATCACCTCCAGCATAAATTTTTTTTCTTTTCTTTTTTCTGATGACATGATAGCCAGCACAAGATATTCTACTACATATATAGTTTCCAATGAAATAACACCATATGACTACAAATAGTGTGAAATATATTGAACTCTAAAAAGAATGCCAATTTTTTATGGATTTTTTTTTTTTAAATTTTTAAGCCTGTTTACTGTCTGATAAGCCATGTCGTAAGGTAATTAAATAAAACTAAACTAAATGTAATATATGCCAACTAAATTAAGTCGATCTTTATATAGAATCTATATTTAATTTCTAAATATTTAATGTAAATAAGAAATTAACGAAAAATTATCAAATGTGATTTCACTTTCTAATTAAACTAAATGAACGCACTTAAAAGTCTTAAATTCTATAAAATGGATGTTATATGTGATTGAATCTACTAACTTTCTTTATCCAATTTTAATATTAAGTTCTTCTTTTAACTAAACCCTTATTAATCAATATTCCTAACTTCTTTATTTAATCTAAACCTAGATTCAACTAATCAATTAGGAATATCTTAGTATTTAGTTAATGTTAAATTTATAAAAGATCCTCTTTACTTCCAATTAATTTCTAGAAACCTAGTAAATCAATTGATTTCAAGAAAAAAAAAAGAAAGCAATTGAATAACAAAAGTGTTATAGTTCAATTGCAATCCAAAGTACCAATCTAACACAAGTATCACAATTCAAATTACATCAAACAATGATAATCCTCTTTCATACATACAAATCATAACATCTAACAACCTAGAATTACAATCTGTATATATAAAGATTAGAAAGTGAAATTAAAATTCAGAGAACTCCCATAATTACTCAAGGATTCAGGTTAGTTTCATTGCTACCATTCAACGGATGCACTTAGCCACTCATGGTTGGTAAATCCCCTCCACTGAATAGCTGGACTTCTATGGCCATAATGGACATTGCATGAACGGAGGATGCTTGGCCAAGGAGAAGAGGATGACGCAAATGGAGAGGGCGAACGAATGAAAGTTGTTGCAGGCGGCGTGATGGTCCCTGATGCAACGGATGAAGCTGGAGCAATGGGGCAGGCGAATGTAGCGTCTAGTGCGAATGCATGAAGATATAAGACAGCAGGTCGCGTTCCCTCAATCTCCTCTGATGAATGATGCCAAGATACAATGGATGAGGACAAAAAATGGTTCTCCCCTTTTCCTTTCCGTCGGCGGCTCTTCTCTCTGTGTGTGAGGAATAGGGTGAATAAATGGATTATTTGTTGTCATCTGTGGATATGAATGTGTGGATGTTGATCTGAATTTTTTTTGTTTCTTTTTTATCGAAGAGTGTTTTGAATGAAGGTGTTGGCGATGATTAGGATGAAGATGGAGGGAGAAGGAGGCAGCTTTTTTTCTCAGAAGGGATATTTTGGATATTTGATATTTTTATTTCTCTTCTTTATTTTTTAAATCATCATTTTCCCATTCATTCCATTCCATTAATATCCATTTTTCCTAACACACAGCCCCAATGTTTTTAGCTAATCTTTTATCTTTTATATATTTCATTAGTCTCGTGTGCAAATATTTTTATTCTTCAGATTTTTTTCATTCTTTCATTTTTTTCTTAAAAATATTCATATATGATAGTATAGGATTGGGATCAAAGATCCACATCTCTGAAAACAAGAATCCTTGGAACTCTCCCCTAGCTGTCTTAGACTTCCACTTATCAGTTCGTTTTTGTTATGATGGACATGTTATATGCAGCTTCATTAGATCGCTTCTTCAACAATGAAGATTCTAGTCCTACTAATAATCGTTGTTGTTCTCACGGTATAAAACAAATGTGTATTTGCGTTTTATTTATCATATTGCAGCTTGCATCAATGGGCCCAACGCTTGCTTCCTTAACTCCTGAGCTTTACTGGAAGTCCAAGCTTCCCCCTACGACTCTCATGCCTAAATCTATCGCTGATCTACTTCACCCATCATCTGGTTAGTATTGTATGTATTACTCTTCATTAGTACTTTTTCTTTGAATGTTTTCCCATCTTCACATCACAAATAATGTACTCTAAGTTTCTTTAAGTGTTAATTAATATTTCGTTCTTGCTGATAAGTCAGGTAACACCGCCATCTTCCACAGTGTGACAGAATTCAATTTGGGATCGAGATCCATCTGTAAACGTGACTTTCGTTATGGTTGTCCTCCCTTCTCTATGACCGAACCCCAAGATAACCCTAACACATCAGATCTCTTCTTTTTGGAAAAGGATTTGAAGTTTGGTCACAAAATGAAGTTCCCCTTCGAGAAAACCTTCAACCAGACATCCTTCCTGCCTCGTCGAGTCGTCAAATCCATTCCCTTTTCTTCAACCAAGGTACGTCTCTGAATGTAACATATTTTTAATTATAAAAATAATAACTCATGTATTATGATTCTCTTGACCACCAGATGGCTGAAATATTCAACAAGTTTTCTGTGAAGCCTAGCTCAATAGAAGCTAAGGTTTTAAAGAGAACAATTAAAGAGTGTGAGGAACCAGGGATTAAAGGAGAGGACAAGTATTGTGCCACGTCATTAGAATCCATGCTTGATTTTACCATTCTGAAACTTGGGAGACACGTGGAAGCTTTCTCTACAGAGGAGATAAAGAAGAAGAAGAAGAAAGAAACAAAGAAGGGGCATGAATACAGAATAACGCCTGAAGTGAAGAAGGTGGGAGAGTCAAATGTAGTGATATGCCACAAGATGAGTTATGTGTACGCTGTTTTTTACTGCCACAAGATAAAGAAGACAGTAGCCTATACAGTGTTGTTGGTGGGGGATGATGGGAGTAAAGTGAAAGCTGTGACTGTGTGTCACAGAGACACGTCACAGTGGAGCCCAAACCATTTGGCCTTCCAAATGCTAAAAGTGAAACCAGGCAGTGTTCCAATATGCCATTTCCTTTATCCAGACTCCATTGTGTGGGTTCCAAAACAAAACTGATCAACAATTCCTACGCAATTCTATATGCTTCTTGACTGGTTACTAGCTCACTTGATGAATAAGAGAGCGTGTGGCATATCTTGTGTGTTCTAATTAATGTGATATGTGTGTGTGTACGTAGCTGGCAAAATCAAAGATGTATTCTGTGTATGTAGTATGTGTGGGGCTTTGGATTTATTACTTTCTCTTGCCGACTGTCATTGGAATAGCAAACAAGAAAGGAGCCAAAGAGCAAACAAGAAGGGAAAATAAACATATGGCCAGTCCCACCTGTATTATGATGTATTAAAAAAAGGAGAAGGAAGCAAAGAAAGAACGTACAAGACCTTCGCAACCATCTGTGACAAGCGTTTAAATAATCACATGATTTCCTTATTTTACTCCTTTGGTTGAAGATTTTAAGATAAGCATGTTGTAGTGGTGAATCTGAATGGTAATTTGGATACATTAGTTAAACTTGTCGAATGATGGACTCCAATATCATCAAGAGGCTAGGTCGCTAGGATATATCAAGGGAAGTCATATCACTATTAAATATCATTCCATTCCCTCTTCTATCCTATGTTTTTTATTAAAAAACGGACGTATGAAGTAATTTTTTTTTCACTTTCGTTCCAAAACGGACGTAGAGAAGAATAATTTTTATGTCACTTGCATATATATGTTCTCTTCAGAAGGGATGCAAAGAAAACCTAAATGTGGATGTAAAAAGTTTTGTTGTATTAATGAAAGAATTATAAACATAAGAATTGGAATAATTAGGAAATAGCTAAACTGAATTCATACCCCACATCCTTGACTAAATTGAGCCACACTTGCATTGATTGAAATTTCTAGGGAGCCAAAGACCAAGAGACCGACCTAGGATTGACTCCATTGCACTGTAGAAGTTAGTTCTAGCATTTTTTATACCTACACGGCAAGGTTTATCAGGACTACAATTAGCCACTCTCTCCACTCATTTCTCAGTCCAGGATAGTGGTTTTGACAAATAATAGCTATCACTTGGTATTAAAGAAATTGACAAATATATATATATATAGTAGGAGCTACCTACATTTAGTGTCTTAGAATTCTTTAAATATGATTGCTTCTACTAGAAGGATACCTATACTAAGCCAAAACTGACTTTACTATCCAATAACCAATATATCTAGTACGATCATGCAAAACTAGTAATTAATATGAGAGGAGATTAGATCCTTTTCTCTCCTCCTGCATTTTCTAACCATAAAATCAACATTTGAATTATTCAGATTTAGTCTTATATAGGATATTTTTTTATAATTTAACATTAGATAACAATTTTATCAAAGAGCAAATATGAAACATGTAAAATTGAACTAATGGTTATAAAAATGGAATAGGATGGGAAAGGAAGATGATATAATCTTTTTCTAGATATTTCTTCGGGTATTAAATATGGGTATCTCTTATAGCACAAATTCAAATCTTAGTTCACTATATTGTAGGAGATTAACCCATTTCACTAGACTCAATACTCTATGGTAAGACAAGCAATATACTAATCCAAGAGAATGGTGCTTCCAAGCCTATGGATCTTGGGCTAGAAAAACGTTCACAAGTCCAAACACGCACTTACAAGACTCTCAATATAAATTTGAAGACGTAAAGACTGTATTAATGAACCCTTTCAATCAAACTAGAGCACCTTTTGCCAAAGGCTAATCCTTTTTACTTCTGCTTGACCTCAAATATCACCTCCGATTTGATCTTGATATTAGAGTTAGTTGAAAATTGAATTTGGTCTTAGATATAAGATTCCAATCCATTTTGCACCCCAAATTTATAAGGGTGGTCTCAATGAAAATGGGATATTTTAGGAAAATAAACTCATATTTGCTTCAAAATCAGCTCATAGTTGGAGATGGAGGAGTATAACTTTAGCTTACTAAACCATTTGGTTGGTGGAATAGGTATAATTAATGGCTTTGTTTACTATAGCGTTATAAAAGCATGTTCACAAGTCAAAACAAATTTTTCTGGATATCTACAAGATTAAGGTTGTGGATATAAAAGTACTTCTATTGTTTCCGGATATTAAGTGATAGAGATGAAGGAGGCAATGCTTTCACGATGAAAATGGTGTGTCTGGTTTGCGCGCGCTATAATACTATTTCCAGTGTTAATCAACATGGCAAGGTTCATGTTCACACGCAATTTAACTGAGTTCTATGTCTTACCAACAAGTTCAATTTCGAAAACAAATTAAACCAGCAGCTCATTGATGGCTACTTTATAAAAGGAATCATGCACAGAGATTTTTTTTAATGGCGCATATTAAGTTAAACTCATGGTATTGGGGATAACGTACCGAACTTTTTTTTATTGAAGTAATGGACTTTTATTGATTTATCAAAGTCACTATACAAATGCAAGGGGTCTACCTCATATAGACCTCATGAGAGACTTACTGTACAAGTCTCTGGCCTAACTTATTGCACAAGATATTTACCAAGATTAGCAGTCCTAATCATCTCCAGCATAAATTTTTTTTCTTTTCTTTTTTCTCATGACATGATAGCCAGTTATCAAATTTAAAACATGCATCACTAGGTACAAAAAATTCTTTTATGCCAAGTTATCCTATTTGAGACATTGTGGGGTATTGAATGTGAATACATATATCGACTGAGATTTAAACTTTATTTCACCATATTGTGAGGCAATAACTTCTTTCACTAGATCCGACGATGGAATAAGCCTAGTCATAAATCATAAACAATGAGTCAAATATAAATGACTCATTGTTGGAGCAGAAACGTCATGAATAATGCTTACCGATTAAATAGAAAATTTAATAAACTATAATTATCTAATTGTCAATAAAATAATGCTACTACATATATAGTTTCCAATGAAATAACACCATATGACTACAAATAGTGTGAAATATATTGAACTCTTTAAGAATGCCAATTTTTTATGGATTTTTTAAAAATTTTTAAGCTTGTTTATTGTATGATAAGCCATGTCGTGGGGCAATCAAATAAAACTAAACTAAATGGAATATATGCCAACTAAATTAGGTTGATCTTTACATGAAGTCTATATTTAATTTTTAAATATTTAATGTAAATAACAAATTAACCAAAAATTATCAAATGTGATTTCACTTTCTAATTAAACTAAATGAACACACTTAAACTCTATAAAATGGATGTCATAGGTGACTGAATCTACGTACTAACTTTCCTTATCCAATTTTAATATTAAGTTTGTATTTTAACTAAGCACAAGGACTAGCAAAAACCCTTAATAATCAATAATCCTAACTTCTTAATTTAATCTAAACATAGATTCAACTAATTAATTAGGAATATAAGTATTTAGTTCATGTTAAATTTATAAAAGATCCTCTTTACTTCCAATTAATTTCTAGAAGCCTAGTAAATCAATTGATTTCAAGAGAAAAAAAGAAAGCAATTGAATAACAAAAGTGATATAGTTTAATTGCAGTCAAAAGTACCAATCTAACAAAGCAATTGAATAACAAAAGTGATATAGTTCAATTGCAGTCCAAAGTACCAATCTAACACAAGTATCACAATTCAAATTACATTAAACATTGATAATCCTCTTTCATGCATACAAATCATAACCTCTAGCAACCTAGAATCACAATATGCTATAATCCTCTTTCATACATACAAATTATAATCCTCTTTCATACCTATAATTAATGGCCTTGTTTGTTATAGCGTTATAGCTTAATATCACGATGCTCGACTTCTACTCGAGCTCAGCTTGATTGTTGATGTCTTCAACTTCATCTTCGTTTGGATTCGTCTGTTCTTCTGTCATCTACTGCTCAGCTCTGTTCTGTCTTTGAGTCAAATTCCAGCCAGCCAGCTGGTTAGCTTCTTCTGATTCTCTGGATCGGTTTTGATTTTTATGACTGAATTTAGATCTTTCCTTGTTGATGGAATTGAGCTTTGTTTTGCTTTGGTAAATCTTTCTGTTTGTTTTGTTTTGGTTTTCTGAATTTGTGGAAACTCAGAGACTTTGGATTTGATGATTAGATATTTTTGTGTTTACGAAACAGCTTTTTGAAGGGCATTATGGCTTCTATTCAGAAACATTCATGATTCCGTTTCAGAAAATAATTGCATTCGAACAATATAGTTTATTTTATTTGCTCATAATATCTACCAAAATTCCATTTAAGCTTTTATCTCACTTTCTTACCAAAAATTCTTTGAAAAATATTGACAAGAGTCATAGGGGAACAATACAAGTTTCTGGTTTTCTCCATGCCACTAGTTTTTTTTGTTCTAGCTGGATTAATTGATGCTCCTCTTATTCTCTAAACTTTGCCTCATTTTGTTCTAGCTAGATTTCAAGTTTGTGCTCCCATTTGTGGCTCTATTTAATTTAAACTCTTTTACTCTTGTAGCTGCTTTGCCATTCAAAATTATTTGGTTGTATACTTTCATCTTAAAGGACTCAACCGTTGAATTGAACTTCCCCATATATATATTGGTGCCTAGTAATTGTCATTAAAGTTCCTCATTTCCAAGTGTGTGTAGTTTATAGTGATTTGGTCATCTGTATATATGTATGTGACTATGTGTGCGTGTGGGAGAACAAAATTTTTTTCTTTTGAGATATGGATTTTGAGTTCTAGGTGTGCATGTTACAATAGATTTGAATGGTCAGTTTGGCCCTGCAATTCTTGTTGCTTCCTTCATTTTTCCTTCACTCTATTTATGCAGAATTCTTTCTGTCATCTTTGAGGACTCTTTGTTGACAGGTGAGTAACTATTCTCTATGCTTTTCCGATTGGGTTTTGTCGTTGATTGATTAGTCTGCAATGTCTATAATTCAATATTTATGTGAGGTGTGTCAGCTTGCATATGGATGTAGTTCTTATTGACAACTCCCTAAATCCATAGGGTAAATGGACGGCCTAATACAATTATTGAGGTGAAGGGTTTAGTTGTGTTTGGTGAAGTTAGTGACTAAGGAAGGATAATATGAGGGAAAACATTCTGGATGCTCATTACTTCGAACATGATTTGTATGTGATAAGGCTGATGCCTGATATGTATATGAAACATGATTCATTCATAAATTTGGATGGCTTTGCTTTGAAAATGATTGATGGTTTGTTTAAGTGAAGCATAGTTTGCTTTAGAAATAAATTTGATCGCAACAAAGGATGAATGGTCCTAGTTAGAACAAATAATATCATTCTTTTTATGCTAATTTTAAAGGGAGAATTATCTTTGGATTTTACAGTGGAAACATTCCTTCTTGTCTCTACTTATTTTTCCTCTGATTGCAGAATATATATGTTCAGTTTTTTACTCCCATGATTTCATTTTTATTCAGATTCAATTAATAAAATTTGTTTACTCTGAAAATGTTAAACGGGCTACCTATTAACCATATAAACCCGCCCATTTATTGTCAGCTTGTTTAGGAGGGTTTAAATGGGCTGAGGCATGGGTACAGGCTAGCCCATTGGTGAGCCTTGTCGTAGGGGCAATCAAATAAAAACTAAGCTAAATGCAATATATATAGTAGCACTAACCTAGGTCGATCTCTATGTGGAGCCTATATTTAATTCCTAAGTAACTTAATGTAAGTAACCAATTAACTAAGAATTATCAAATTGATTTTTCTAATTAATTAAACTAAATGAATGCACTTAAATTCGATAAATGGATGTCCTAAGTGATTGAATCCACTAACCTTCCTTGTCCAATTTAATATTAAATTCTTCTTTTAACTAAGCACAAGGACTAGCAAGAATCCTTACTAATCAATATTCTTAACTTCTTAATTTAATCTAAACCTAGACTCAATCAATCAATTAGAAATATCTTAAGATATAGCTCGTGTTAGATTTATAAAAGATCCTCTTTACCTCCAATTAATTCCTAGAAACCTAGCAAACCAATTGATCTCAAGAGAATATAAGAAAGCAATTGAATAACAAAAGTAGTGCTATAGTTCAATCACAATCCAAAGTACCAATCTAACACAAGTATCACAATCCGGATTACATCAACCGATCATAATCATCTTCCATATATATAAATCATAAACTCTAGCCACCTAGAATTACAATCTACACATATAGAGATTGGAAAGTGAAATTAAAATCAAAGAACTCCTTTAATTGCTCAAGGACTTGGATTAGCTTCTTCATCACTGTTGGACAACGAATCTAGCTGCTCATGGTTGGAGAATTAAATCCCCTTAAATCTGGAATTGGGACGGATGAAGCTGGGGGATGGGGCTTCATATATATATATATATATCAATTACCTAAAACAATACAAAATAATATAATATAACAAATGGAAATAAAATAAAATAAAATAAAAGAATTGACTTTTGAGTTTAATCCTTAATGTGATGAATCCCTAAGATAATGCATCATTTGATAGACTTACTATTTTAAACTCAAAATCTTGGATTTTCTAATTTGAACTCAGAATCTTTTAAAATTATATTGATAACTTTCCAAATATATTTATTTGAATTTATCTTTTGATCTCAATTCTTCCAAAAATACCCTTAATTGGCTTTAATTTCATGGCTTTAATTTCATATAATAATCACTAATCATAATTAATGCAATTAAACTCGATAAAAGCCCAATAATAGCACTAAAATCTCCTAAAATGCTTCAAATTCACTTAATAAAATATGATTATTTCAATTCCTCCACACTTAGCCTTTTGCACTCTTGGGCAAAACTTTGTTAAGAGTCAAAAATAAAAATGAACAAGCAAATGCAAGCATCAAGAACCACAATTGGTAATGATGACGTATTACTTATCTCTAATCCATGCTTATATCATATGCTAAAAGAACCAAGTAATGATGCAAAAATTAATAATTGTGAATGCAGCTAAGAAACCCTCACAAGGTTAAGTGTTTGCACTCAATTCTCTCAATGGGGTATTTTTCACTCAATCATCCATCTAACCAAACTCTACCATATGCTTGTAATGGTTCTAAGCTCTCTACCGCTAATATTAATGGCATAAATAGATCAATAGGTCTTTTATTAGGTTGTAATATTGGAAAGGTCAATGAATGAGATGGTGGGTAAACAAATGGATGGGTAGAAACAAGTGAAGTATCATGAATAGCATATGACCCAAGTACATGCATAAATGATAGAACAAAAATAAGATAGCATCACAAAACACTTACACACATTACTAAGCAATGGGATGCAATGCATATGGAACTTTCTTTACTTTCCTTTTTTGCCTTTTTTTTGCTCATCAACTTTTTTTTATTCGCCTTCCATTCTTTTCTCTTTTTTTCTTGCTTTTTTCCTTCTTGCTTCCACTTTCTCTTCTTTTTCTTTTTGTATTTTTTCTATATTTTTTTCCTTCTTTTTTTTTCTTTCTTCCCCTTTTTTGTATAGCATTGCATAAAGAAATTTGAAAATGTATGTAAATGTCCAATGATGCAATCAAGTCTTGTCTTGAGAAGTAACGTAATGTACTTGAGCCTATAATGTAATGAAATAGTGGTTTATGAAATGAAAATGATGGGCTCAAAGAGGTTAAATAATGGGAAATCATGCTAGGGTTGGCTTATCTGGCTAATGAAATGAATGCCTAAATCATATCTATCATGCCAATACAAGAGCAATCTCAAGCAAGAACTAAGACAAGTTCTAGAGAGTAATGGAGTCGATGGATGTATCACACATATGAAATGAATAAATAGGCCCAAAATCGTTCCATCAAGGCTTTTTGTACCCTAATTGCATTCATCAATCTTAATCAAAGCATCAATCTTCGAACTTAATGCATATAACATTCACATTTCTTTTCAACAAGTTCTAAGTCACAATTGACCAAATTGTAATTGAGATACTAAATATATGCTTATTCATTACAAAATATAGTTCTCAAGGCTCAAAACATGCATTTTACTAACCAAATATGTCCAATTTTGTTTAATTTTTCTCAAGCTAACCAAGAAAGTTCTTTCACACAACAATAACTCACTCCCCCACACTTATCTCTTACATTATCCTCAATGTAAGCCCTAACTCATAATAAACAATGAAGCTTGAATAGTAATAAGAGATCAATGTGAAGAAAGAGTCACAACTACATTCTAAACACACAAAACAATACAAAAACAAAATAATAAATAAAATAAGACAAACACAAGACCCAACATAGCTAACTTTCCTACTCGTGATACCCTCCCCCACACTTGTTCTTGAACATATAACCATACAAATCAGTCTAAAACAATAAGAACAAGAGAAAGGAAGAATATAATCTTATCATGGAGTCTTGTAGGAAGTATGGTACAAACGGAGGTGATTAGCTCTAGTGTGTAAATGTCCTCCATAAGCATCCTTCAATTTTTAAGCCCTCTTAATACATTTCGTGACTACCTTTAGGGGACCAATCCTTGTCTCCTTGAATTCCTTATGAGGACTAGAGTAGTGAGGCATAAAAGTAATGATATAGTCACCAACAATAAATGTGGAATTTTATGCTTGAAGCTCCTCATATGTCAAACTCTTGGAGTTAATGGACAATGCATGGAGTGGAAGTACTGAAGAACCCCTAAAACCATTCTTAGAACTCAAGGGCTTTGCTGGACTAGGTGATGGATTAGTATGGTGTTGGTACACCACCTTGACTGGTTTAGAAACATCTCTCAAAGCTTGAAATATATTCAGAGGCCTCTTCGCATGAGTCTTAGCAGCTTCACTATACCCTGCACTATCATCATGAACAACACCTTTCTCAAACGTACCTGGGTTAATGGAAGACTCAACAAGCACAACATCATTAGGCAAATTAGCACATGGCATGGAAAGAGTGTAATCCAATGAACTTTCATTAGAACACATCACTTCACTACCATGTGAGGGGGAAATAGAATAATAGGGGTGAGAAGGGGTAGAAGTAATAATTCGTGCATTAACATAACTCAATTGCTTATGAGAAATCAATTCATGCTCAATACAAGTATTATCATGTAATTCATCAATAAAATGAACATCAAGCAAAGAGTAATCTTCATGTGGTTGTTTCATTGTTTCATATATGTTAAAATGTACAAAATTATCACCAACAGACATAGTAATTGAACCCTCATGTATTTTAATATTAGTTCTTGCAGTCCTCATAAAAGGCCTACCCAAAATCAATCCACCGTCACTCATATTCTCTTTAGACATGTCTAACACAAAAGTCTGCAGGAATGATCAAATCTTTAACCTTCATTAATACATCCTCAAGCATCCTAAGTGGATATCTAACACTTTGATCAGCTAATTGCAAAATAACACTAGTAGGCTTGAGAATAGTGGCACCTAGGGATTCATAGATTGATTTTGGCGTCACATTTATTGCTTCCCCTAGGTCAAATAATGCTTTATGAATGGTATGTTGTCCAATAGTGAATGGAATAGTGAAACTACCCGGATCTTGACACTTAACTGGTAGTTGGGGTTTGAACTAAGCACTTACATTGGAAGGCAATTGGACAATCTCATTTGGTTTGAATCTACCCTTATATTTACATAGGTCCCTTAGAATTTTAGCATACTTAGGTTGTTTGACCAATTCAAGTAAAGGTATATTGACTTCAATCTTGCTAAATAGTTCGTACAAGTCATTATCATACTTTTCACTAGCATTTTTCATGCTTTGAAGAAAAGAATGAGGGAAAGGAATGTTTTTGAGATTTACTTCTTTACCTTTATTGATGATGATTCCCTAATGCTCATGTTGGCTTTCTGGTTCAGCTCCTTCATTCTTTTGGCCTTTTGCACTTGTGGATTTTATGGAGGTCTCTTGAGTGGCCTTGGGAATATCTTGAGTGGTTATAGAAGGAGGAAGCTTAACTTTTATCTCTTCATCAACTCGTTCTTCACCCTTATTGTGACATACCTTAACTTAACCTTTAACCTTATTATAAAGTGAATTAGAATCAAAAGGAAGCCTCATTATGATCAAAGGGTCCAAAAGTTTCAATTTGAAAACTTTCAAGTTTTTGAAAGTTACTATTCACTGCATTTTGGACCAACTTTGAAAATTCATAACTAATTGTAGAAAAATCGAAATTGAGTGCTTCCAATTTCTATTTGAAGT
>JANTPZ010145410.1:13532-31143 GCA_025593235.1 Vachellia pachyceras | reverse complement strand
TTACCCTTGCTTGAGCTTGCACCTACATGGTTAGTTGTTGGATAATGAGATTTTGAAATCCCAATAGCAAAACTAGCTAAACAAAAGTATTGTGAATATGCATGTAACAACCTTTTAACAAACATATGAGCATGTGACATGTGATATGTTCAAACAACATTTTTATATGCATATGGCCATAGCAATCAAGATCACATTTCATACCCATATCATTCACTTCATTCATCACAAAAGTCATGCATCATTCACAACAAAGTTTCATAAAACATAAGTTTGGTTTAGTAGTCTTGCTACCTTTATAAAGCTTCTCCTTTTTTAAGTTAACTCCAAAGTTCTTTGGATCCCTTCCAAATGTGCTCTTGAGGGTCTTAAAATCCTAAAAATCATCGTATAAGATCCATATAAATACACAACCAACAAGTTGCCATAAAATTTGTAAAAACGCATGGAACTATTTGTGGGTTTTTCAAGAGGCCTAAAAGTTCAAGTCTTAATTTTTATGGTTCCTTAAAGTTCTAAAATCTATCTCTTGGCTTTACCCTACACAAAAAATCATTTCAAAGCCATTGGAAGCATTAGAATAATCAAAATCTCACTCTTTCTATTTTCACAGATTTTTGAAATAAACAGAAAAAAGAAGGGTTCTTGGATTTTTCAACTTTTGCTTATGAATACTTGTGTATTCTTGCTTCCAAATCATGATTCAAGCACCAAACTACTCAAAAACGTTTTCCCTTTGCAAGACTTCAAATGGACAGCATTTCCCATAAACTCATGGTTCCCAAAGTTTCAACAACAACCAAAACAATAACAGCAACCATCAAACACTCTTTACTATTTTGAAGAAGAGTTTGCAACCTTTTGTTTCTTTAAAAACCTCCCATTTTCCATTTTCACCTTTTGAAATCCTTGCCTCTCATCTTCAAAAAGAGAGACTCCTTTAAGAAATCAAACTATTAGAAAGGTGAAAGAGGTTGCAAGATTCAAGAAAGGAGGGTGCTTGGGCTTTACCTTGTGTATGAGCTCTTTCTTCTACCTTGAGAGAGAAAAAATGATGTCTTGGAAGCTTGAGAGAAGAGAGAAAAATTCAGACCATAGAGAGAGGGGGTGGATGGTTTTTGGGAGGAGAGAGGGAGGAAATGACAACTTAAAAGCCTCTTGAATTAATGGATGGATAGGATTAAAACTTGGTCCCCAAGTTTGTCTCTTGAATAGAGAGGATCATGCCACTTGTCAAGCTATTGTGGTAAGTCAAAAAGGTGTCATAATTACTCTTAACCACCACATTAGTGACTTAGTTGGGCTAACTAGATTCATCCTGTCCAGTTACTTGATCCGATGGCACTCATTTCTGTAAAGTACCCTTTATACGGGTAATTATCTTTTACTTTTCCGGAGACTTTCTGTCTCATGTGGCACCATTCCTCAGGCCTCTTTACCTAGGTGGCGTCATTCCTTCCTCAAAATACCCTTGGTTCTCTTCGTAAATCGTCAGGATTCCTTGATTAGCGTGCAACACCGTAAAACAGGCTTCCAGCAGCTAACCTGACTTAAGGACATCAAAAAATTCTATATTTTCCCTGATTCTCAAGCTCTTTTCTATTTCTCAAAATTCTTCCCGGATTTTCCGTAATTAATTTTCTGAGAAAATACTTTTTCGGGTTTTTGGCCACTGTTGTTCTCCATACAACGAAACTGCCCACACTGAATACCGGGTAATAATTTTATTAATTACTTTATGATCCAATTAAACTTTTCTCAATTCGGGTCTGCGGAGTTTGAGAACTCCTGCTACCTCAAATAATTAGTTCTCAGTCGTCCTTAACTCCGAAATCCTTTAATTACGAAGATGTCATTACCTTGTTTTACTTCCACTTATTTACGAAAATGCCACTACTTTCTTATTTCTTTCTTAATCACCAAAATGCCATCACTTTTTCTACTCTTCCTTAATTCCAACTTTAGCCTTGGCTGACTTTTGATATTTTTGACCAAATTTGACTTTTTGGTTAACTTTGACTTTTTAGTTGACTTTTGACCAAATTACCCAAATGTCCTTATTATTCGATGACATTTTATACCCTAGGCCTTTTTAATTGAAATGACAATTTTACCCTTGTTATATAGGCCAAATGACCATTTTGCCCTTAGTCATTTTTTACTTAGAATCCTTAAGACCAGGGACTTAGTCAATTATGATTTTTCTTTCCTTTAGGAATTTTTCTTTCTATTTTTCCACATCCATGGCATTGAGTCATCACAGGATTTACCGGCTTACCCTCCATTTCCACTCATAGGAATATACGAATATTACAAGTTTGATGGTTGAGACCATATTCACAAGACCTAATGAACCTTAATATCTTATATATTTTTAATACCTAAACTTAGTCCATTACAACTCATTATTAACTTAATTGAATTTAATTAGATAAATTAATATGTGATGGGCCTGACCTGAAGGGAACGCAGGTCTATGCGAGAAGGGGGCCCGGGAAGGATAGATAGTAGAGAAGAATGGGCCTTACAAAGGATAATCAGCTCAATGGGGTCTTGACAGCGGGATCAAGTTCTGTTATCTAGGGCTGCGTGCGGGGAGGAAAGCAGGAAAGAAAGTAGTATCGGGAGGGAGAGAGCTCTGGCCTCTCAAAAGCTAGGGGTGTAGTCACCGTTTTTGTTTTTTTAGTCTTTGTCACTGTAGTCACCTCAGTTGGTCATTTTTGTTCACTTTTCCTTTCTCTTGACACCCTTCTAGAGGGGAGAGTTATACTAACTAATCCATTTTTGACTTAATAATACCAGTGACTGAGGGTTCCATCATTTTGGTATCAAAGTGGTCTTTCCTTGGGGCATGGTGAATACTTGCATGGAGGGCAGACTTGATGTATTGGAACGGACAGTGGGTGAGTTGCAGAGGATGAGTGCTGAGTTACAACAAGCAAGCAGAGAAGCTAAGGAGGAGCGTGCAGCCATGCAACGCATCCTAACGCAGTTGCAAGAGTAGAGTGCTACCATGTTGGCTTTACTACAGAACCAACCGCAATCTCCTCACCATTGGGGGAGGCTTGAGTTTAGGAAATAGAGATAGGAATCGGTGGAGGAACAGAGGGGGTAACTGGAGATGCCTCTGTTTGATGGAAATGATCCATTGGGATGGACTTGTCGTATGGAGAGATACTTCACCGTGAATGGCATGGCGGACACAGAAAAACTCGACATAGCCGTGGTGGGGCTAGAAGGTCGAGCAGTCGGTTGGTACCAATGGACTGAAATCAGGGCACCCATTAAGGATTGGCCAATGTTTAAACGGGTGGTGGTGGAGAGATTTCACTGCCATTAGGAAGGCGACAATTATGAGCGCATTGCAGGGCTCAAGTAGACAGCGACGGTGTTGGAGTTCAGGGAGCAGTTTGAAATGCTCTTGGCGACCTTGCCAGACGTACTTGAGGAGTCGCTTATGGGCATGTTCTTGAATGGGCTTAAGGGGGAGGTGAAGGCCGATGTGCGCCTCATGAAGCCTAGATCACTCAAGGAGCTCATGGACCAGGCCTACCAGGTGGAGGGATGCAACTTGACGCTCTAGAAGATGGAGGAGAAAAGGGATCGAGGTTATCGTTTGGGGGCCCAACTACACTGGCCCAACACAAAACCTCTGCATCCTAAGTTTTTGGGGTTACCTGAGAACCCGAAGTTTCCCTCCAGCTTGATGACATGGGCAAACACAAAGAGCAGGTCCTCGGACATGTCAAAGAAATTCGATACCCGGGCCACCCATTCCAAGACCACGTCACCGGGGGAAGGCAGCTGTAGTATGAGGGGGTCAAGGCGGTTTTCTAAGGCTGAAATCAATAGGATATGAGAGCTAGGATTGTGCTTCAAGTATGACGAGAAGTACAGCCCTAACCATAAGTGACGGGGTAAGTCGCTGAGGCTGATAATGGTTGAGGAAACCGAGAAAGACGTTGAGGTAGATGAAGAGGATTTCAGGGCACTTGAGGATGGAGGCGAGGAGGAGAAACTGGCAGCCTCCATGGAACTTTCCCAAGCAACCATACGAGGTTTCTCAGGCCATCGAACCATGAAGGTTAAGGGGGAACTGCAATCCTCATAGACAGTGGGGCTACCCACAACTTCATTGCAGAGAGTGTGGTGGCGAGAATGGGAATAGCTGTGGTCCCTACCCGACGATATTCCGTGATAGTGGGGGATGGGCGCCAAGTATGGACACAGGGGGTTTACAAGGGCGTGGAATTGAGTGTGCAGGGGCTGACCATACGGTAAAGCTTCTACCCCTTTCAACTATCCAACGTCGATTTAGTGTTGGGAATGGCTTGGCTGGAGACGCTGGGAGAGACCCGTGTAAACTGGGGGTATCTCTATATGAAGGTAAAGGTGGAAGAAGTTTGGGTATGCATCAAGGGGGACCCAACGTTAACGCAAGTGCATGTAACGCTCAAGGCAATCCGGCGGGCCGTGAAAGGAAAAGGAGAGGGATACTTACTGGAAATCTGCTCTGTTGAAGCCCACCCGGTAGATAGAGATGTACAATGTTACTGGGGTCTTCCAAGGGTATCACAACTGTTAGAGCAGTTTAAGAGAGTAGTTGAGCCAAGAAGGGTTTCCCACCCCTTAGAACCTGGGATCATGCTATTTTGACTGTGGCAGGAGCACCACCGCCAAACATCAGGCCCTACCGCTATGCTTATCAGCACAAGACAGAGATTGAGAGGCTGGTAAAAGAAATGATTCAAGAGGGTAAAATACGGCCCAGTTCCAGCGCATACTATAGCCTCGTGCTCTTGGTGAATAAGAAAGATGGGAGCTGGAGATTCTGTGTCGATTACCGAGCATTCAATAAGATCACCATCCCAGATAAGTACCCTATCCCTACCATTGATGAATTGCTTGATGAACTGGGGGGGGCAACGATTTTTCCGAAATTGGACCTGAAATCTGGATATCACCAGATTAGGATTAAACCTGGGGATGAGCACAAGACTGCTTTCAGAACGCACGATGGGCACTACAAATTTTTAGTCATGCCTTTTGGATTAACTAACGCCCCTGCTACATTTCAATCTTTGATGAATGACATTTTCAGGGAATATTTGAGAAAATTTGTGCTTTTTTTATGACATACTGGTTTACAGCAGGGACGAAACCTCTCATATGCAGCACTTACGGCAAGTACTAGAAATTCTACAGCAACATGAGCTAGTAATCAACCTCAAGAAGTGCCGTTTTGGTCAACGAAAACTAGAGTACTTGGGTCATATTATATCTGCCCAAGGGGTACAGGCGGATCCCGCTAAAATTGAAGCAATGGTTAAGTGGCCCCAACCAAAGGATATCAAAAGCTTAAGAGGATTCTTGGGCCTCACGGGGTATTACCGCAGATTTACTAAGGACTGTGGGAAGCTAGCAGCCCCTTTGACGGAATTATTGAAGAAAAACGCTTTTCAATGGAGTGGGAAAGCACATGAGGCTTTTGAGAAGCTCAAAACAACTATGGTTACCACACCAGTATTGGCTATGCCCAATTTTCAACTGCCATTTGAGATTGAAGTAAATGTGTGTGGGGTAGGAGTGGGTGCAGTGTTGATGCAATAGGGGAGGCCCATAGCATATTTCAATCAAAAACTCTCAGACCATGCAAAGATGGGATCGATTTATGAGAAGGAATTGATTATGATCGTCCTAGTGGTTAAGCAATGGCAACATTATCTGGCAGCTGAACCTTTCACCATTCGGACAGACCAAAAGGCCCTCAAATATTTGTTAGAGCAACATATTATTGCACCAGACCAGAAGGGATGGGTCTCCAAGCTCATTGGGTATAAGTTTAACATCCAATACAAACCTGGAAAACAGAACAGAGCCGTTGATGCGCTGTTACAAAGAGATACTTCTGAAATTATGTTAAATGCTGTTTCTGTGTGGCAATATAATGGGGTGGAAGACTTTGAGGCTGAGATAACGCAAGATGAGAAACTGAGCAACCTGAGGTAGTAAATTCTTCTTGGCAAGGAGGCATCAGCAGGATATTCGTTGAGAAATGGGTGTCTGCTGTACCAGGGTAAGCTGGTTTTTCCGAGAAAGTCGAAAAGAAATTGGGACATTAATCACTGAGTTCCATAACTCCCCCATGGGAGGGCATTCGGGATACCTACGCACCTATAAAAGGATGCAAGAGGTTGTCTATTGGGAAGGAATGAAGAAGGATGTGCTGGAACATGTCTCTAAATGTGAAATTTGTCAAAGGCATAAATACGAGGCCTTAAGTCCAGCTGGTTTGTTACAGCTACTTCCAATTCCTTCATAGGTATGGGAGGATATTAGCATGGATTTCGTAGTGGGCCTACCCAAATCGAATAGGTAGGACATAGTGATGATGGTAGCCGATCACCTCACTAAATACGCTCATTTTGTACCTCTATCCCACCCATTTTCAGCTCAGGAGGTGGCGGAAATTTTCACTAGAGAAATAATTAAACTCCATGGATTTCTGAAGTCCATTGTCTTTAATAGAGACCAGGTGTTCATAAGCCAGTTCTAGCGGGAGCTGTTTCACCAGTCCGAAACAACCTTAAAATACAGTTCTGGCTACCATCCCCAAACCAATGGCCAGACGGAGGTGGTAAATCAAAGTCTAGAGACCTACTTGCATTGTTTCGCTAGTGAATGGCTGAAGAAATGGGTTAAGATGCTTCCTAAGGCCGATTTCTGGTTCAATACTTCCTACAATAGGTCCATCAACACCACCCCATTCAAGGCCTTATATGGCAGAGAGCCACCCACTGTATTCAAATGGCAGAATGACCTATCTATGGTAGAGGAAGTGAACCAGGAATTACTTGAGATGAACGAGATACTGCACCTCCTCAAGTCGCATTTAGAGTTGGCTCAGTCAAGGATGCAAAAACAACTAATAGGAAACGGAGGGAAATCGAATTTGGGGTGGGTGACAAGGTTTACTTGAGGATACATCCCTACAAGCTGCGCACACTAGCCAAGAAATAGAATGAAAAGTTAGCACCCAGGTATTATGGACCCTATGAGATTGCTAAAAAAATTGGAAAGGTCGCCTACCAGCTTAAGTTACCCGAAACAGCCAGAATCCACCCTGTTTTTCACGTTTCACAACTCAAAAAATCAGTTTTGCCTACTGACTCAATTCAACCTCTGCCTCCCTTCTTATCTGAGGAATATGAACTCCAAGTCAAGCCTCAAGAGGTTATTAAAGTGAGAGCAATGACTGATGACACCCGTCAAGTTTTAATTAAATGGAGTGGCTTACCAGATTGTGAAAGTACCTGGGAAGAGATGACAGCTATCCAGGACCAGTTCCCAGACTTCCACCTTGAGGACAAGGTGCACCTAATAGAGGTAGCGAATGATGGGCCAAACCTAACGGGAACGCAGGTCTATGCGAGAAGGGGGCCCGGGAAGGATAGACAGCAGAGAAGAATGAGCCTTATAAAGGATAATCAGCCCAATGGGGTCCTGACAACAGGATCAAGTTCCATTATCTAGGGCTGCGTGCGGGGAGGAAAGTAGGAAAGAAAGTAGTATCGGGAGGGAGAGAGCTCTGGCCTCTCAAAAGCCAGGGGTGTAGTCACCATTTCTATTTTTTCTAGTCTTTGTCACTGTAGTCACTTCAGTTGGTCATTTTTGTTCACTTTTCCTTCCTCTTGACACCCTTTTAGAGGGGAGAGTTGTACTGACTAATCCATTTTCGGCTTAATAATACCAGTGACTGAGGGTTCCATCAAAATGCAAAAGGGGCAATTGGGTTTCATGAGTATTTGTGTTTTATTTTACAGGTTTAAGGAATGGGCTTGAGCCCAATCATAACATATATCTGTTGGACCCATTCATTGAACCATTAGGAGAGACCAGAGATAAAAAGGCACGAGAGGGATGAGCCATGGGCCTTTATTCCATCAGCTCTCACATTTGTGCTGCAGAAATTCATGCTACTAGAAGACAAAAAGGGGGCCACAATTTCTAGAGGAATTCCATTCTAAGTGGTACGCCAGAAAGGAGAAGAAAGAAGCGCCGCACAATTAATTTTTCTCCAGCAAAATCCACTCCTTGGTCCAATTCTTTTCAGAGTTCTTGAGCTAATAGGGAAGTTTGGTTATTCCTAATTTTAGCATCCACTCTTTACATATTTTGATTGTAGTTGCTAGGCGTTTAGGACTGTGATTTATATATGTATTTGAGGATTATTATTGGTATATGTAATCTGGATATTAATACTTGCATTGGATTTGCACTTAAAGAATTGTTAATTACTTTGTGGACCTATTTTTCACTATAGTTGATAATTCATGTTCTTGAAGTTCTCAATTTAGTTGAAAGTGAGAGGACCTTTGTGAATCTAATGTGAGCTAGCCTCTTAAGAGAAACCTAGGTGGCTAGGTAAATTTTACTAGTGGCGTTGATTAGGAGAATGTTTCTTCACTAGTCCTTGGCTAGTAAGGTGTAATTAACCTTAATTAATTTGAATTAGGAAGATTGGCTAAGTCATTCATCAAGGAGATTCACTTCATTCATTATCCATTCCATTATAAAAATAAAAATAAAAAGAAATTAGAAATAGTAGCCCTTTAGTCTAATTAGATAGATAATACATGTTCCACATACTTTTTGGTTAATTTGTTATTTATTCTAGATTACTTAGTAATTCAATTTAGGCTCCACGTAGAGATCAACCTAGGTTGGTGCTACTATATTGTACGTAGCTTAGTTTTATTTGATAGCCTCACGATAAAGGCTTATCAAGACCCATGTTCCAATTCATTATCCAAATTGCTTGCAACTAGCGAGCTTTGCTCTGGGTGACCAACGAATGTTTCAGTGCTGTATTGCATAGGTACAACTTCTATTAACACATTAATACCACTAAATTGCCAACATTAAAAAAAATGATAAAATCACTTAACTTTGTGGATTGCTAATTGTTTCATGTAGATTTTCATTCCCTTTACATGCTATATACACATGCCCACTTCTCTCATTATACTAAAAAAGGTTTGCAAGTTCCACAACATCAACAAGATCTATTAGAGTCCTCTAATCAAATTTCACAATGTATTTTATCTCACTGCTAATACAATTAATACCAATCCGTGATGATATCATTACTCTCATTTCTTCAAGTGTCATCCTTTGTCTTATAGTTTTTACCCTTACACTGCCCCCATTATAGTGACATTGCCCTTCAACATTCTTCTCAAATTGTCCACAAACATGGAAAAAACAAAATAGTTCTTTATCATATGTTGATCCTGTTAGAATAGGATTGACTAAGAGAGGGGGTGAATTGGTCATTTTTAAAAAATTTAAAACTAAAACACAAAGCGAGAACAAAGTCACGTTAGTTTTAGGAACCAGCTGGTCTTTGTCCTTTTTCATTTGCACAATATTTCCTATTTCAAAAATATCCCATAAATCAAAGTCAGTAGCCAGAATAAAGTTCTGAAATTTTATTTTCTAGAATGAAAACTTTTGGCTGTTGAATGCTAGTGGTCTAGTGATTGATGCTCCATCTACAGTAACATGTTCGCCAAACCCTACCATGGATCTCTCTTGAAACGATTAAGTTCCTTCTACAAGAGACCTGCTCTGATACCAAATGTTAGAATAGGATTTGACCAAGAGAGAGGGTGAATTGGTCACTTTTAAAAAATTTAAAACTAAAACACAAAGCGAGAATAAAGTCACCGAGAAATAGAAGAGAGATGGACACAGAGATTTATCCTGGTCCGGTCCTCCTGACCTACTCCAGTCCTCAGAGCTCCTCTGAGATTTCCAAATTCACTAACAATCACAAACTGAGGCTTCTCAAGCCTTTACAAATGGGATCTCACTTCCCCTCAAGCTTTTTACTAAGATAGAGTGCTTCACCCTCTGTTATCTAACTCAATTTTAGCCTAGATGACACAAGGTCCCAACCTTGTGTTTCTCTCAGATTTACAATGCATAATTGCTCAAAGTAGCTCTATGAAAGAGTAGATGGCAAAGTACTGAAGTTCAGAATAAATATCAAAAGGATTACAGAGAATAAAAGAAAGCTTTGAATGCTTAGAATATTCGTCTCTCGTGTATTTCTTCTGTAATCAATGCTTGATCCTTTTATAGATGAAGAGTAATGAAGTTGCCGTTAGAGACAATTTAATGTCCGTTACTCTCATCAACTACTCCATTGTCTTCACCATTAATGTTATATTAAATGCGTCTGAGGAATGTAGGTGACGACGACTGAACCATGTAATATGTCTTTAAGAGGCGTGGACTGCTTTTTCTCTTTTTGTGATTCTGAGTTTCTACATTTATGAAGGCAGGTAAGATTCAAACATTGTTAATCACCAATAAGGAAAGTTGCTTAGAGCAGGTAAAAGCTGTCAGAGAAAAATAACCGTTGAGAAAAGCAATACTCAAGTTTTATTTCACAATACTCGAGTGATAAACAAGTATTTTGAATTTTATAAAACAATACTCGAGTGTTTTGAATCAATGCTCGAGTTTTTATAACACTTCTGAAATTGCTCAAGTGATTGCTGAGAGTACTGTAGAAGTTTTTGAATTCAGGCACAAATACTCGAGTGTTAAAAAGTTTGTACTCGAGTGTTAAGAACACTTTCAGTTGCTACTCGAGTGTTCAGAGGAGAACTTGAAGTGAAGTCTTTTGAGACGTCACAATACTCGAGTGTTGGAAACATAATACTCGAGTGTTATCACTTCTCTTACCATTACTCGACTATTTTGATGGAAATGTTGTGTTTTGAGAAAAAGAGCACTCGATACTCTAGTACTGAAAATCCAATACTCGATTGTTATCAACACTTTCATCAAATGCTCAAGTGTTCTGCTTGAAATGTTGCTCCATGTTTGAAAATTTTACCCGATACTCGAGTGTTGCAAACTAGAACTCGAGTGTTGGCAACAATTCTTTCAAAACTCGAGGGTTCATCTTCAAGTGAAGTGATGTGTCTTGAAAAACAACTCAATACTCAAGTATTCCAACACAATACTTGAGTGTTGCCAATACTTCCATCTGTAACTCGAGTACTCTGCATCAAGTGACGTATAATATTTTGAAAATAATGCTCAATACTCGAGTATTAAAATACAATACTTCAACATTAATACTCGAGTTTCACTTGAAAATATTCAGTTTAAAACATTCTAAGTAACAATACTCGAGTGTTTCAAAAACATCACTCGAGTGTTGACAACACTTCAACCTAATACTCAAGTTTTCACTCAAAGTAATGAATCTCAGAACCATTTTATCTTACAGTACTCGAGTACCATCTTTCATTACTCGAGTATTCTCAACACTTTCATTAGTAACTCGAGTGTTGTCCTAAAGTATTGATTTTAACACATGAAAAAGGTTCAATACTCGAGTGTTAAACCACATTACTCGAGTATTCCTACTACTTTCATATAAACTCGAATACTGAAGCACAGAACTCGAGTGATTGAAAACAAACACTTAATTAACAACAATTCAAGCTTTATAATTGCTAAAATCATTTTGTTATTATTAAAATATGCATCAACAGATCCTAAAGTAGATGTCTTTTTTCTTGACAACCTACATCAAACAAATCCAAAAGATAGGAAAATCATATTCAAAGAAGCTTTTAGATATGATATAATATCAATACTTAATCTTATTAAGTCTCAACACAATAATATTTCGTCATAACAGAAAGTAAACTTTTTTATTACTTGTTTCTATCGTAACCACCATTTTAGACCATTAACATGAAAAGATAATTCATATACAACTAGAATTCTCAAAACTCCAAACAAAGTTATCTTTATCAAAATTGCTTCCACTTTTTATCAAGAAAATGGTCAAAAAAAAAACTACAAAGATTTAGACAAATCATCAATAATTATTATATAATTATAAATAAAACCCAAAAGATGACGATTAAAAGATTCCTATACAATTTAATAATGGTTGTATTCTAAGCTAGCAAAGACAGAGTTCCCAAATGATAAATTTATGAATGAAAAATCAGAACACTATTCCCATATATAGAAAAACAAAACCATTCAATCATGAAATTACTGAACTCAAATTCAATGTAGTGCAGAGTGATCACGGCCAGCAAAGCATTCATCAAATTTGAAAGAGCACAGTACAACCATCAATCAATTTATGCAGAATGGGCTCTATCGTCGGCCATCTCTGTTAACCCAATAATGCGAAAATCCCCTTTTGCAGAATGGGCTTGTTGGGGAGTCCGTTGGGGGAATGATCGTTGGGAGAAATTTTTACAAAACATTGGCCAGAGAACAATTTGTGAATATCAGAAGAGAATTGAGAATGGTAAATCCCAATGAATTGTAAGTAAGATATTTAATGTTGATTCAAAGTTATTTTGATGATTAACTTTTACTAACTTAAGCTTCAGAGTGTTTTGTTAAAGTTTTACAAGAATACTTGCAGTACTAAGGACATGAACACTCAAGTGTTAACTCAAATACTTGAAGTAAAAGATGGAACACTCGAGCATAAATGAAGGAACACTTGAAGTAAAAGATGGAACACTCGAGCATGAATGAAAGAGCACTTGAGTGCTAAGACAAAATAAGGCATCAGACTCATCACTTGCAGACAGCACTCGAGTGAATGGTGAAAGTATAGGTAATACTCAAGCATTCAATTTCAATGCTCGAGCAAAGTAAGTTTCCTATATTTAAAATTTCACAATGCTCGAGTACTGTGAACAACACTTGAAGTACTGAAGTACAATGCTTGACTACAAGTTTATCCACACTCGAGTGTTGACCTCTGTTATATGTCAGAACTTCAACACTTGAGCATAGGTATATTAATACTCGAGTGTTGATCTCTATTATATGTTGGTATGGTTCAGGACTTCAATACTCGAGCACAAAAAATCAATACTCGAGCACTGAAACTCAGTACTCGAGAATAAATTTCTAGCACTCGAGTATTGCCTAGTCTGTTCATCTTTATTTGATATCACTCGAGCACTGACACTTTGCACTCGAGCACTAAACATTAACACTCGAGCATAGAATGTTAACACTCGAGTACTGGCAGTTTCTGATTACTTATACTCCCTTCTGTCATTAACACTCGAGTACTCCAAAATCCTCTCAGCCCGAATTGAAGTAACTGCCATTAAACCGTTACAATATTTCTCAGAAACCTATTTTTCGGCAAAACCCCCTCATTGTCACTCTTTATTTCACTCATTTAATCCCTCAAATTCTCGCTCTTTCACTCTTGTCGCCGAAAAACTCCTCTCCCTCAAAATCTTCATTCTGTGCTCCAAGTTCATCATCGCTCAAACAAAATCCACTGCTGGCAAAGGGAAGAGTACTGCCTCTCAATCTAAGTCAAGTTCTCAACCTCCATCCAAACGAGTAAGAATTGCAAAACCCTCTGAGGACACAGTGGCTCCTGTTTCACAGAAATCAAGTGCTGGGCAGCCCAAATCCATCCTAAAAGAAAAGGGCAAGGGACTTTTGATCACATCTTCTCAGTCTGTGCCCACTTAACCTGCTACCACCAACTCAGAGATAGAGAGTGAAGGAACCACTCCTGAGACTGCCATTGCTACCTCTTCAAAAGCAAAACCAAAAGGAAAAGGGAAGAAAAAGGGAACAAAATTGCCTAAGGCTCCAGATGGCTTCAACACAAATTTGGTAATTATCCTTAATTCTTCTACTTATGAAGAGAAAATGAATAATAGGCCTTTATGTCCTACTATGTATGTGGATATTAAAGAGGTAGATAAGATGGGGTACAAAATTTCTGAGTTTCTAGATCATTATAAACCCCTGATTCAAATTAAGGATAATTTTTACCCTGAGATAGTGAGGATTTTCTATAATAACATGTCTTCACATTCTGTGACTAATGAAGATGGAGAAGTTTTATCCACTTCATTAATAACATCAATGAGGAGCAAAGAAATCACTATTACCTCTGAGATTCTGAATGGATTCCTAAGGATTACTGAGTTTGATGAATCTCTATCCACCTTAACCAATGATGAAATTTTTGAACCGTTGAGGCCTGGGGAAACATTTTCTGGGATTCTTGCCTTTGATCCATCAGCCATGCCACCCTTATAGAGAGTCATTCACTACATCTACTCTAGATGTATAGTGAATAAGAGTGGCAATTACACTCACTTTACATCTATAGACTATGTTAATATGGCTAGAATTTTGAAGAAGGAAAAGAGAAATGTTGGAGAGATGATTTATGATGAAATGTGGAGGTTTGTGAACTCTGGATCCAAAAGGATGACTGTAACATATCCCTCTCTGGTTTCATTTATTTTGAAAAGTCTCAAAATTTGGTACATTGTTGACAAAGTGGTTGAGCCAACTATGTTTAGAGAAACCCATCTCAGGAAAATGAACATAAGTGTTGAAAATCCCCTAGTGCAAGCCAAACAGAGAAAGAGAAGAGCTACCTCTGCTGCCTCTCAAGGACAAAATGAGGCTCAATCTTCTGCCCCTCCTCAGCCTACCTCAGCTCCTTCATTTGCTCTTGCTGCCATCCAGCACTTCATAGAGACTGAGTTTGGGAAAATGAGTGAGCATTTTGTGGATAGCTTCAAAACTCAATCACAGACCTACATGACCACAATTTTGAAGGCAGCCAATGACTTCTTCATTGGGAAGAATTTTGAAGTTGCTCTTCACAAGATGGTTAAGGAACTATCTCATTTCAAGGTTGAAGTTGTGGAGAAACTTGATGGGTTGCAGAGCAAGGTCACAGGGTTGGATGGAAGAGTACTTGCCATTGAGGATTTCATCAGAGAGTCAAGAGCTTCCACTTGTGCTCCACCTCCTACTCAAACCCATTCACCTAAGGATCCCTCACCTGAAGCAGTAATGACCATGATTGACTTCACATCATCTTTTCTTCAACCAGATCCTCAACCTTCTCCTGTTCCTTCAGCTTCCTCACCACCTCCTTCAGAAACCCCTGCTCCCTTTATTGATCCTCAGCCCATTAGTGCAGATCCTTAGCCTGATGGACCCACAGCCATCACTGATGCTCCTCCCTCTCCCTCTCACTGACCCTTCTTGTTGATGACAAAAAGGGGGAGAAGAAATCATATTATGCCTTGCTTTGCCTTGTTTCTATGTCACTTTAATACTACATTGTTTGTAATTTAATTTTTAACTGCTTTTGTACTCTTGTTATAACTGACTTAATTTTATCTTGGTGAATTAAATTGACTTAGTATCATTCAGAATGATCTCATGCTATTATCTATTTCTGGATTGTTATTATCTGATTTTTTTTTTATTTTGTCATCATCAAAAAGGGGGACAATGTTGATACCTTGTTTTGATGATAACAAAATCATGATAAAAGTTTGCAAAATGATTTCAGAACCCAAGTTTCAAAATGTTGATTCAATACTTCATGAAGTTACTCGAGTGTTATGTCAAAGTGTTCACAGTACTCGAGCATTGGAACTCAATACTCGAGCACTGCACCTTTTGAACTTAAGAAAATTCAGTACTCTCAGGCAACACTCCAAGTATTGACATGAAGTGTTGTCAATACTCGAGTACTATAATGTTACACTCGAGTAGTGCACTTTGAAAATGAGTTTTTGAACAATACTCTGAGTGAACACTTCAAGCATTGGCATAGAGTGTTGCCAATGCTCGAGTATTGGAAGTTAGTACTCGAGCATTAGGCTAAAAATATATTTTAAAACAATGCTGTCATAGAGTACTGCAAGTGTAAGCTGATAGCAAAAGCCAACACTCGAGCATTGGGTTTACAGCACTCGAGTGTTGTTGTCTTTGGAAAACACTGCAAGTCAACACTTCAAGTATTGACTGAAAGTATTGCCAATACTCGAGTATTGAATAACAGCACTCGAGTGTTGACCATTTTTTTCTCAACACTGTCAGCTAACACTTCCAGCATTGGCTCACAGCATAAGCTAACACTCGAGTATTGCATTTTTAGCACTCGAGTGTTGAGGCTCTTGACAGTGCTGTTAGGTAATACCTCAAGTGAAAGCCTCTGGCAGAGCCAACACTCGAGCACAGATTTTTAGCACTCGAGTGTTGTGACCTAACTCTCAACACTGGAAGCCAACACTACAAGTATTGACTGCCAGCATTGCCAACACTCGAGTGCCAGCTTTTCATCACTCGAGTGCCAGCTTTTCATCACTCGAGTATCGAGCTGAAAACTTTCACTGTTCATCAACACTCTATATCAACACTTCTAGTATTCACTTCAAGTATTTCTAACACTCGAGTATTATGATTTCAGCACTCGAGTATCATGATCTATCAAAATCATTTTTCATCACTTGCACAGAACACTCGAATATTCCAAGAAAGTATTATCAACACTCAAGCATTAAATTTTGTTACTTGAGTATTTGACCTTCTTCAAAACACTTTCACTCAATACTCGAGTACTTCATCAAAGTATTAAGCTTTTTTTTGAAATCTTTTGACCAACACTCAAGTACCAAAATCTTTCACTCGAGTACCAGCTTTCTCTCTCTCCTTCTGACAGCTTTGCATTTGACATACTCCACCTACACTTTTTACCTACTTTCCTTATCTGTGCAACGACATTTTGAATCTTAACTGCTGTCATAAATGCAACAGATAGAAGCATTAAAAAGAGGCAAAGAAGCACAGGGCATGGTCTGAGGCTCGGAGAATTTAATGTTCCTCTGCATCATTCAACCTCGACTGACCCAAAGACATTAAATGCCATTAATGAAGGAGCTGAATGGTTGGTAATGTGAGTAACGGATACTAAATGCAGTCTAACGGACATTTAAGAGACTCTCATCTATAAAAGGACCAAGCATTCAATGAAGAAGATAGAGACGAACATTCTGAGCATTCAAAGCCATATCTACTTCTTCTTTGTATTCATTAATTCTTTCTGCTCTTTAGTATTAGCCATATATACTCTATTGAGAGAATTTACTGAGGCCAAAAATACTTTGTATATTGTGAGAAGATCAAGGATAGAGCCTTGAGTCATTTGATTTGATAGTGAGAAAGAAACAGAGAGTGTTAAACTCTGTTTTTGTAGAAAGTGAAAGGGGGAGTGATTCCCAGGTTGTAAAGGCTTGTGAAGCCTATTTCTTTGCTGATAGTGGATTTAGAAATCTCGGGGGTGCCCTGAGGACTGGACGTAGGTCAAGAAGACCGAAGCAGGATAAACCATTGTGTTCATCATCTTTCTTCACTCTCGGTGACTTTTATTCTGTCTTGTTTTTAAGAATTATTAAAGTTTTAATTAGACCAATTCAGCCCCCCCTTCTTGGTTAAATCCTATGCTAACATAACGCTCTAAGATTTGAATGGAAACATCCACTGTGACTCAGTTTCGAATTAGGATACCTTAAATCGTGTTATTTTTTTTTCAAATTTCAAATATTTTCACATAAAAATGGCCCAAATTTTTTTCTACAAGATTAGTGTTTAAGGAATTAAACATTTAATTCTATTAGAATTGAATGGAAACATCCACTGTGACTCAGTTTGGAATTAGGATACCTTAAATCGAGTTATTTTTTTTTTCAAAATTCAAATATTT
>JANTPZ010145410.1:0-12760 GCA_025593235.1 Vachellia pachyceras | reverse complement strand
ACATTCTGAGCATTCAAAGCCATATCTACTTCTTCTTTGTATTCATTAATTCTTTCTGCTCTTCAGTATTAGCCATATATACTCTATTGAGAGAATTTTCTGACGCCAAAAATACTTTGTATATCTGTGAGAAGATCAAGGATAGAGCCTTGATTCAATTGAACTGATAGTGAGAAAGAAATAGAGAGTGTTAAACTCTGTTTTAGTAGAAAGTGAAAGGGGGAGTGATTCCCATGTTGTAAAGGCTTGTGAAGCCTATTTCTTTGCTGATAGTGGATTTGGAAATCTCGGGGGTGCCCTGGGGATTGGATGTAGGTCAAGAAGACCGAACCAAGATAAACCATTGTGTTCATCATCTTTCGTCACTCTCGGTGACTTTTATTCTATCTTGTTTTAAGAATTATTAAAGTTTTATTCAGACCAATTCAAGCCCCCCTTCTTGGTCAAATCCTGTGCTAACAAACCTCTCCTAAGAGTTCATTGCCTGCTTGCTTGAACTTTGGCCGCGGCGAACTTCTCCAGAGCTGCTTTCCTTACCCTTTTGCATGGAGTTCCTGAAATGGAATAACAAATATTGGTAGCATCATTTGCTCATGATGCAATTTAGGCACAATAAATTCATTATTCATGGCCTATGTATCCAAAATCACACTAATCCAAATCAACAACTCCTAATCTCAACTTAAGCATAAAAAGGTCATGTATGGGCTAAAATTGACTCTAAGACTTTGAAAATTCAAGTAGAAAACTAATACAAATAAAGCTCAATCAGTAGAACATGTCCCCTATAATGACATTTGTCTTTCCTGCGATATACAGAAAAGAGAAGCACTAGCTATACTGAATCATTTGCTACATATGATGAATATGTACTTTTGAACAAAAAATATATAAATAACTGAATTCATTATTTGGAACCGATGAAGGTGCTTATTTGAAATACTATTTTTGTAGATGTACCTTTTCTATTAAAAAGAATTGATGCACTTACATCATTGAATAGTTTGATACCTTAAACTTGATGGATTAACTTCTCCAAATTAAATGAAGGATTTGAATTCAATTTTTAAATTTTCTTGTCAGTTATTTAGTTATGGCCGTGTTTAAAAAGATTACCCATGAGACAACTTTCTTCCAGGAAGTTTGTTTTGTGCTACCACCTTTGCTAGCCTTGCTATTAGATTGTGCCAAAAAGCCAGATCAAACTGTGGTCTCAATAACTTTTGGTGCCTTGGTTCATCTTATTGAAGTCGGGGGACATTAGTTCATTGAAGCTATATACATTTTGGATTCTAATAAATATTAATTATCCACCATAATGACAATACAAATAAAATACGAAATTATGTTTTTAAACAAAAATTGCACGTACTCAGTACATCGACTTATTTATTGAAATTTATGAATGTTTATTAACCTTTGCTACGAAATAAGATGATCTTTGGAGATTCTTTTCATTGTGTATAAACTTCCTCAATCTAAAAGGAAAAAGTGTCAAGAAAGCATTATTGTATTTTAGAAGAGCATTGTTTTCTTATATCTAAAATAAATAAGTAATGTATGATTAAAATTGTTGCAAATACTATATTACATTGTTAGTGTTAAAGAAGTTAAATGTATTCCTTTAAAGTATTTATTTATATATATTATTGAAGTAGATATATTAAAAAATGATAAATATAAATATTTGAAAGTAATGGATTTAAATTTCTTTATCTTTAAAAAAGTCAACTATATTGATAATATACTTTAAAACTTTACTCTTTATAAAAATACTTAAGAGAATTTTTTTCAATGCAAAATAGTGAAACATTTCATGGGGATCAAATACAAAGTTGTATAGATCCTTGTAATCCTTTGCAATTTGACAAGTCAGCATGCTATGCTCCTCTTTAACCATAAACCATATCTAACGAAATAGATTCAATGAAATAGGATAATTGTTAATACTTTATAAATAGTGCTACTTTTTATAAATTTTACATTTGACATTGATATTGATTCATGAATCTTGCAATTTAGTATACTTTTTGTACATATGTTATTTAAAATAACGTAACTATATTTTTTCCAAGATTTTTTTTCTTATTTGAATTGAATAGGATCTGAATTAAGCAATGAATAGCCAGTGTGGTAGAGAGATGGTTTTTTTGTTGGCTAGCCACGGGGGTTTGTTTCTACGTTTGATACCTTGATCTGAATTTGACATCACAATCCATATCAGAATGAATGTAAATGTTCATAGGAAAATCTTATTTGTGAGATACAATTTGATGTTTGTAGTTCCAAATGTTGAGTAAAATGATTTCAATATAATTGCACGTCGTTTGGTTATTGAGCAATACGGTTTATAGTTGTTGATTTGCCATTAAATGTTAACTTTTTTGTTACTCTGTCAAATATTAATTTTGTTATGTTGATATATTGTATTGATGGTAAATTAGGATGTGATAACTTTTTTAAATACCATGAAGTGAAATCTTCTCCCGCATCACGCGGGGGAATACATTCTACAAACGGAGCCAAATACTTGGGTTCTGATGCTAATTTCTTGGGAAAAATTTTAATTAAAAAAAATGCTCTCCGTGCATCACGGGAGGGAGTATATACTAGTTTAATACTAAAAATTATGCAACTGGTGGCACAATCTCAAGGTCGATCTCTAAGAAGCTTAAATATCTCTAGGTAATTAATTAGCAAATTACTCGAACAAGGTTAGGAGAAAATGATTCCGTCATCATAATCTGGATCATATTCATGTAGTTGCTTTTGTCACTTATTTGAATCAACACCATTATTTACACTATTACTTATTTTGATTTTCTTATCACTTAAATTGAAATGCAGTATGGCTGAAACAAGAAAGTGAATTAGTATCTAAGTTGCTTCCCAAGAATTATGTTCCGTCCCCCCTTGCCTCCTGTTAATATACATCCATCCTAGTATCTCATGTTACCACAGTTAGATCGATTGTAAGCGGACTCGACAAAGACAGTAATCAGCCACTTCCAAAAGCAATATTAATCAATACCACACAAAAAGTGGTCACAACCCTCAGACCTAATAGTTAATCAACCATGAAGACTAAGAAAAGCTAGTTTTAACCAGGAAGATAATCTCTGAAGCTAATATTGACAGGTCCAGTCACAACGCTCTAACTATTACTGAGAAGAAACATAATCTGAATCACAATCACAGGCATATTGGCATTCCATTACAAACTACTGCGATTCAACAAGGAGAATGAGGGCTTGATGAACTCCCTGTGTGAAATGAGGCTAAGGCTCGGCCATAGTTCTTGGGAAGGTGAAAACTCAGCTAAGCATGAGAGTCTTCACAGCGACAGCAGCGGTAACTGAGATCCAGACGCTCCATGGCTGACAGTAGCAACACACCCGAAGTCGAGAGGTCAAGACGAAGAGAAGGTGGAAGCAGACTGTTGACGGTGGCGGATGAATGAAGAAAAAATCTAGAAGTGGAATAAGACGTATGTGGCGGAATGGAGGGAGTTGATGGAAATTGGCAGAAAAATGAATGAGAAAGATGGAGATAGCTCTGGAAAATGGAGAACAGTCGGTATTGGACAAAGTGACGGATTGCGATCATGCAGAGTAGTAGGAGTATGCTAAAGCCGTGCTGATCAGAAAGGAAAAGTGAGATGGGGGAAATGGGTTCAGAGGGCACGTGACTGGGGGTAGTGATATGTGACAAAAAGGATAGCATAGAGGGAATGGGTGTGTTCTGTGATGAGTGATGGTCAGAAGGTGGTGAGTTGGAGAGTCAGTGTATGTTGGTCAGAGCATACCGAAAATAGCAAGGGAGCAAGTTATGACAGCTGGACAATGAGGAAAGTTCGTTTTCCTATCTAATTCGTTTCCTCTTTTCCACGTGGTTACTCTAACCAATTGGTTTCAGCTGGCTCATTAAACATTTAATTCCAAAAATATCAATATCATGTGACTAAAATGGTAAAAATTTAGGGTATTTAAGGAGTGACGGGAAAATGAGCAATTAATTCATACACTCATTTCTTAATAAAATAAACCTCTAATTAACACATTTAAGCTTAAATAAGGTGTCAAAAAGTTAATATTGGGTACACATATTTAATGTAAAAATAGAGATTTATCAGCAAGTCTGGATTAAGATTTTTGTACTTTAACTTGTTCCAATTGGTATTTTCCTATTCATTATTCAAGTATCTAAAATGTCGTATGTTGAGCATGAGTTAGTGATGCACCAAGCCACTAATTGGGTCACTATCCGTTCCTTGAAAGGCGCTAATGTTAGCTTGCATTGCAACTAGTGACGGACTCAGATCTTAACTTAGGGTTGTAAACTATTTTTTATAAGATAAGTATGACTTATTCTTAATATGTTTTGAGAAAAATTTGAGCAAAAATTTAGTGGGTTCAAAATTAGTAAATGAGTTGGTACAAAATAAATCATATAGTATTCATACATATATAATTTTCTAGAAGTCAGCCGCACCCACTCGTTACAACGTAGGTCCGCCAATGATTGTAAGTTTGTGATACTTAGGATTCATGGGAGATACTACATGCTTCCACTCATTGTCACCTTATCATGTACTCTCTCATAAAGATGTTTTAACTATCTTTATCTGTGGCCCCCACAAATACTTAGTATAATGTGTTATGAACATAGAGAAATAATCAAAAGGAATCTACGGAATATAAAATCTATAAAAAATAATAATTAGAATATTTTTATTGAAGAGATTATAATCTATAAAAAATAACAATTTGAATATTTTTATTGAAGAGAGTATATAAAATGTGACGCTTAACTATTTCTTGGTTTTATGCATGTGATTGTGATAATTGTATGGTTGTTGAGATTGGAAATATGTTATATATATATATATATATCGATGTGATTTTGGTGGCTTTCGTGTTTCTGGAGGTATTGTTATCTCCGTCCGACTCCTATCTTCAAATAAACTAATAATTATATCGGAAATTTATATATTATATATATAAAATTCATCTACCATCACCAGAAAAGATACATGATACTTATCCTTTTATAAATAATTGATTGAAAAGCAAATTGTTTTCCTATAATTAATTCAAAATTACGTATATCAAATATATATACCTAATTTTCATTAATATATTCAATAGGATTTTATCATTACGTTTATTTAAGGATTTTTCATATTAAGTCTTCCGAAGATGTTATATTTGAAAAATAAATCTTCTCAAGATTTGAAAGCCTAAATTAAATAATATATTATTATTTTCTAAACAGTAAAACAGAGTATTATTTCACTAAAAATAATATTAATATTCTATTATTCTAATCAAAATATATTTTCTAGAACTATCTTATTTCAAAAATAGGACTTTTTAGATTAAATTATGAGAATATTTTATATTCATTAATTGAATATCTTCTAGATTCAATAAACCTAAACATTCAAATTTGTGTAAACTCATTCTTGTGTGTGACTCTATAGACTCATAATATCGTAGAAGGCCCAAAGAATCTTTTAGCCTACAAGTCATAAGTGGCTTCTAAAAAGACATTACCACTACCCAAATTATAAGAAAATCAGTAATCCAATATAACTTATCTTATAAATGTCAAGTCCCTTTTATATACAATCACCACAAAATAATTGAAAGTCGCCACTGAAAGACTTTCAATGGTGACAAGTTGTCACCAAAAAGTGAATGTCATAGCAGTTGTTGCTAAAAGTATTGACGATGACAAAAATAAGTCAACACTGAAAGTTTTTTCCGCACAGCAAAAAGTCACCACTATAAAAGTCCCCTTTGGTTGCAACTCAAAGTACTTTCAGCGGCAACTTTATTGTTGCCGTCAATAGTTTCACAATTATTTAAAAATAATAATTACTCTGGTGATTGCCACATCATCATCGTTCGGTTGGCACCACATCATCGATGACTGTTACATCACCACTAGTTTCAGCACACCATGTGTTATCACATATATGCCATCTCACTTACGCCACATGTCACCTCAACCTGCCACGTGCTGTGTGAGCCTTTGCAATTTGAAATGCAAAGACTTTACATACTTTAAATGCACATATATATAATATTCTGCTACATAATAAATTAGGCTATATTATATTTTTAATCCTTTATGTTTGCATCAGGTTTCATTTTAGTCATTTGGGTTTAAAAAATGCACTTTTAGTCCTTCAAACTTAACGCCGTTAGTATCTCTTAATGGAAATTATTGACTCGGTGGAGCTAGGCGTTGCCGTTTAAGTTCAGAGACTCGGTGGTAGAGCCGTTTGAACCGTTTAAGTTAAGGTATGCAAGCTGAAATGGCAATGGCAGATCAATTGCTTGGGTGCAAATATGAGAAGGTGATGATGTATTTCGTGGCAAACTGGTTGTGAGTTTGTAAATTGTAACCATTGGAAAAAGGTATGAATACATATGTTTTCATGTTTTCTTTTAAATGGTGCCATCTCTTGGTGGTTTAGTCAGGGATGACTCTCCAAAACTGCTCTGAAATTCACACGAAATCAGTATTATGCAGTACAATTAAGGATAAACTCTTCAAGAATGTTCTCTACGTTCACAGGAAATCGAACTTAATATCTTATCGTTGAGAGCCAAAGTTGTTTACCGACACTTGTATGCGTGCGTGCGTGTAAGCGAAACTTTATTGTAGCATCGAAGGCAACCATTTCCCAAAAGTAAAATGTGGTGATTATATTTCTCCTGCTTTTATGTCATACCATACAGGATGCTGAACATATGTGTTCTTTATAACCTTTTCAGGAATATGATTCTCTATGTTGACTCTTTTTTGTTTTATATACAGTTCTTTACCATGGAACCCCTTGCTTGTGGTCCCTCTAGTTTACCAAAATATCCTCCCAGCAAAGAGATTGATGCTAAGTTGTGAGATGAAGCAGTCAGAAGGTACCTTCTATAGATTCATTCTTTTTAAGTTGACGAAAAGAAGAACAAGATTTATGTTGCTGTCACGACATTGGCTCCAACATAAGTTGTCTTTTGAAACATAAATTATGGTTAAATTTGAAGAGCTCTTGGATGATGAAAGTTTGATAACTTCTCAATTCTTTGACTCGAACAAGAGAAGCATCATTAATGGGCTTCCTCGTATGCTTAAAAGACACAAAATGTATAGATTTCTAATTCTTATAGTTGAGTCTTGAGCTTGTGGAATCTTTAGCAATTTGAATATACAATTCGTTTCCTTTGCCTGAACAACTTGAATAATTCAATTGGTGGTAAATGGTTGTCTTTCTTGTCAGATAAGCATTTTGTTAACTAGTATACATCTTTTTTTCTCCTTTCTGGCAAAGAGCTGTTGTATGAAGGGAGCAGAAAGTTGGTGCGGGAGTTATTAGACCAGAAGAAGGACTTCAAGGGCGTGCATTACCCAAAAAAAATTACTTATTCCTACCGATTTTGGCTAAAGATCTGTAGGAGAAGCTTTTCCTACAGATTTTAATCTTTTTTTTTTGCCAACTACAGATTTTAATCCCCAGGTATATGATTTGTAGAAATTTATTTTCCTGCCGATTTCAAATACCTGCGGATTTTTCCTCAAGAAAAATCTGCAGCTAAATCCGTAGATAAAATCCGCAGGAAAATAAAAAGTGTTTTTAAAAATAAAGATGGTATTTTTTTTATTAGAAAATCTAAAAAATGGCTATAAAATTGTTTTTTCCATCAAACAAAATTGAATTAATCAATGATTTGAACAAAAACATATATTTCATTAAAAATCCACTAGACTAAAATATACACATGGAGACCCTCCTTCAACTCAAACGAATTTAATGTAACGTATTAAATCTCAGTAAAATTCACTGAATAAATTTAAGAACTGTCCTCATGTTTACACATGAAAGCACACTTTGAATAGTCATAAAAGTCACATATGCAGCATCAAGCAAAACTTGATTGGAAAAAAAAAAAGAAAAAGATAGTTGTCCCATATAAGGACTATCTGCAACAAAATTAAACATATATTGAAGCAAAATGATAGTCTCGATAAGTGAAGGCTCGTTCTCTTTCTTCTGCCTCAGAAAGTTGAGAAGCCATTGCCACTAGTGAATTAGATGATATACTCAGCATGTTCTCAAGCGAAGCTATTCTGGCCATTCTTGCATGTTCTCAAGCCTCAGATTCTCATTAGCTAGCTAAAGGTTCAAACATATGCAGGATGTTAATATGAAACAAGAAAAAAAAATGTTTTAAAAAAACAAGAGGTGAAAATCACAGCCAATAATTAGTACAATTAATGGAGAACCAAAAGCGCTAGGAATTTTCAAGAAAGGTGATGGTAGGGACGTAACTCTGCTATCAATAAGCCTTCTGATACTCTAGAGTGTAGAGATCACAAGAGGTGAGGTTCCAGGGGCCACCAGAACATGTCATTGGCAAATCCAAACCCAAATATTAACCTTGAAAGTACCCAAAAATTGAAATTAACAAAAGAAGAAGTAACATGATTGATTTTAACTAGAATCATCTCCTCGGTGCACATTCTGAATGATCAATCAGTCCACGTTCTATCTTTCGCATAAAGCTTTCAGGCAAGCATCAGAAAAACTAGAAGATTCAAAGGAGAGAAAAAAATGAAAGGCAAAACGTAAGGCCTTCTTTTCTGTTCAGCAACCACACAGCCCAACAAACTTTGGAGATTTGGAGCAGCTTCAGGCTACGCATCACAGAAAAATTATGTTGGAGAAGAAAAAATTAAAATAATAGAGGAAGCCTGCAATACTTGCAAGGGACAAATATAACGTGCAGTAATAAACATCAAATTAATTTTGAGACCAAATCAAGTATCTTTAGAGGAAGAAAGATGAATGGGCTCAAGAAGTGAACAATCCTCAAGTTCATAAGCTTTTCTATTGTTAAGATTTCTAGCGAAATGAAGAGATAGCTAGCAAAATCATTCCCCTAAAAAGACCAAAAGTTCAGGACAGTAAAGACCAAAAGTTCAGAAGCGATGATGCAACTTACCACAGCATAGGTACATTATGAGGTTAACTGGAAAAGCTGAATCATTAGATCCTTTACCAAGTTTCTTAATAGCATTTTCATTTGAGAACAAAATGAGAAGAATTTGCGCCTGAAGAACACAATACAGCCAGCTCAATTCATTTATAAACTCATGAATGTAAGTCAAATCAGTTGGCATAAGGTTGAGAAGTGTGCAAGGCATATCAGTGGATCTAGGTATTACCATAATATCAAATGTAGCATGCAACAATTAATTTAGTCAAGTCAATTGATAAACATTTCAGAAAAAACCTCAGTTGCTGCTAATTCATTGCTTCTTTTACATAGCAGATTTGAATGTTCAAGAGAAGAATAAAATTCTGTTTGCCGTAAGCAGTAATTCTAGTAATAATGTAAAGAGAGCAACACATACAAATGAAGGAATTGAAACTAAGAAGTCATTTGCAAATCATTTGTAAATTGCAATCTTGAATTTCAAATTAAGAAAAATCAAGAATCTTCAATATTTCTTATTCATTCATATGAAAGACTCTTGCAATTCTCCAATTTGAAGTCCTACGTCATGCAGCCACAAGGTTCATAATCCATGTAGAACTCTTTATGGTGCGCGCTTGTGTGTGTACTGACATACAAGAATGATAGGTTTAATGGGCCATCTTGTTTGACACCATATACCTATTTCAGATATTCCAATATCTCAACGCCTACTATGGCAAAATGCTGATAAAACAGTTCATAGACTTTTAATCTCACTTTACAAATTTTAAAATTAGAGTTGGTATGCTTGTTGATGCTACAGATATGAAAATAACATACGGAGAAAAAGGAACTTAGGGGATTGACATGTTGACTGATTCTCACATGACCCAAGCCCTGCTTTGGATAAAAAAGAACTGAATATTAACCCTTAGTCACAAAAAAAAAAAAAAAGAATCAAACAAAAAACCCTCCGAACCCAGAAAAATTAAGCTGAAGGTAAAATTACCAACTTGTACGAAAGATTAAGATCTGCATATTCCAAAGCTCCTGACTGCTTGCTGTAAGCAGTATTTCATCAAGCTTCAAACATGTGGATCCTTCGACATGAATTATTATGAACTTTCTGAGCAGTATTATTTTGCTGCAGATAGCCATTAAAGAGAATAAAATTAGAATTGAAATGTCAAATTCCCCGTAGAAGCTGCCGCTTCAGAGGAATGGCGAAGACGAAAGCGTACAAGGAAAGCACTAGCCATGTAAGTCTGAGAAGAAACAACGTGTAGTGTAGTGTTCCATACTCGGATTTCATGGAAGCTGCTGGATTTCATGGGGATAGTACAAGAAAGCTAATTATATATTCAATCTGTGTTCGCGTTGTTGACAGGACATAAAAATTGCCAGCAATTAACTTCATGAGTTGAAAAGGGCTTCAGCAGAAGGAACAACGGAAATGCAATCTGTACAACCAAACGGAAGCTCCGATATAATCAAAGGCCGGATATTTACGGCAACTTGCACGCATTGGGTTGAATCTGCATTCTTCCCATCTGAGTTTTCCATGTTTGAGAACCTCCATGCGTCCAGCAAACCCTGCAATCATGACCCAACACGATAAACTCAATCGAAACATATTAAATTGAATTTCAATATCTTATTAAGTCAAAACCATGAGATGAGCGCAATTTGAAAAATATATGTAAGCGGATGACATTTCCATCCGAAACCTGAAGGGAGTTTGCTACCCAGCTTACCTCAGAGATAGACGAATTAAGAGAAAGTGAGAAAATGGAATGGGAAGTAGACGAAGGGTTCCTGGCAGAAGAGACGACCGACGAAGGGCTCTTTGCGTTTCGCTTTTGAACCAGAGGCAGAGGGGGAGGAGGGGGAGGATTTTTAATGATGTTTTGTTTGGGAAGAGAAGGAAATTAATAATCAATTTACCATTTTCCTCTTATATGTTGATTTATATTTATTTACTTATACAATTTATTTAAATTAGTTTTCACTCATGAAAATTAATCACTCGTTCTATTTAATTAATCGAAACAATTATTATGGTACTTCTCTCATATAATTTATTTAAATAATTAAAAAATAGGATCTATATGTAGCTTAATTTCACAATATTTAATTTATACTTAACTTGACATCGTAATTCAACTTGTAATTGGCAAAATATTTGAAGAGCAGAGGAGGAAGAAAGAGTTGGTTAACTGAACTGCTTCTAGAAAGTAAAGGAAAAAGTTGAGAGGCAATGCATTTTAACTTACCATGTATGGATGGGAATATAATAGAATTGAGGGGTAAATTAGTCCTAATTTTTTGATTCCCTCCAAAACCCTTCAATTTGGAGGGAATCAAAATAAGGGGAGGGGAGGGAATGAGGGGACATATTTTGGATCCTTTCCCTTCCAAAAGTTTAAACCAAACGAGGGGAGGGATTCATTTTTCATCCCCTCCCTTCCCCTTGCCCCAACCAAACAAGCCCTTAGAGACTGCAATTTTTGAATCTGGGCTAGCGCGCGTTTCTCTAAGCGGGGAATGATTTATTTTAAATTTTCAATATACCTGTGGAAAAAAATCTATAGGTAATTTATTTGCGGATTTAAAAAAATTCACAGGTATTTCCTTAATTTTTACTAGTGGTGGGAGTTACATGATGGAACGAAATGTTGCTCATCTTGTTTGAACATTGTGTGCATAATTAGTTGAACACGATGGAATGCGAAGAATGCTTCCTTTATATAGGAAAAAAATTTGGGAGTAATGAGCAAGTTGGGAAAATAGGGGGAATGATTAGATCAAGAGTAATGCATGAAGTACATAATGCAAATGTAAATATTATTATGTGCATTTTTGGCATCACTACAAAAAAATGATAATTAGCAGCGGTAAAATAGTAGCGGTTTCCAAAACCGCTACTAAATCAAAGGTTTAGTAGCGGTTTTCGGGCCAAGCGTTGCTAATAGGCGACGGAAAAATAATTTTGTAATTTGTAGCGGTTTAAAACAAATTTAGCAGCGGTTTCATTAAATACAAACCGTTGCAGAAGTGAAAGGTCATAATTAGCCGCGGTTACAGTCGCGGTTAGATAAACCGCTACTGATTTGCATCAGAATTTGTAGCGGTTTTTTCAAAAAAAACCGCTACAAAAACCAAGAGTCTGTCAATTAGTAGCGGTTAAGACAAACCGCTGCTAAATATCGACATTTCCCGAGAGTTTGCCCTAGTTTTGCAACGGTTACAGTAGCGGTTTTATTTAAACCGCTGCTAATTAGCAGCGGTTTGTCTAAAACCGCTGCTACTTCAGTGCCTATATATAACACCCCTCCCCCCTCACTTTCGACTTTTCAAAGCGTCAAATCAGAGGTGAGTTTAAAGTTTTTTCTATTTTTAATTTTAATTTAATATTTTATAGTTTTATTTTTTAAATCGTTTATTTTATTTTAAATTTTTTTAAATTAATTTTTTTTCAGATGGCTGATCAGGATCAGAGTAGAAGGCACGGGAAGGAGCCTATATTCCCCGACGTCGGTGATGGTCAGGGGGAGGGAGATGGTCAGGGGGAGCGTGACGTTATGCTTAACGTCGACGATTTTGAGCTGGGCAATATCAACATCCCAGTCGAAGAGGCTGAGAGGTTTGAAGACGAGGAGATAGAGAGGGAGCAACGTTTTCGACGCCCGTCTGCTAGTCAATCGACAGGGTTTGAGGTCAGTATTCGAGGTAAGTAAACAATTAATTCATTATTTAATTAAAATGTTGTATTTAAA
>JANTPZ010145397.1:0-11051 GCA_025593235.1 Vachellia pachyceras | reverse complement strand
CCCTTCGATCCATTCGCTGAAGCCAAAGAATCGGATGCTTCCGGAACCAAAGGGTATGTGCATGTCAGGATACAACAGAGGAATGGAAAAAAGAGTCTAACCACAGTTCAAGGGCTGAAGAAAGAGTTCAGCTACGAGACGATCCTGAAGGACCTCAAGAAGGAGTTCTGCTGCAACGGCAACGTTGTGCAGGACAAGGAGCTGGGCAAGATCATTCAGCTTCAGGGTGATCAGCGCAAGAACGTCTCTCAGTTCCTGGTTCAGGCCGGTCTGGTCAGAAAGGACCAGATCAAGATTCATGGTTTTTAGGATTTTAGGCTCTCCATATTGGTAGCTTGTGTCAATCAAGCGGGTGGCTTCTTTTCATATTTTTTCTTTCTGGTTTGCGTGTGAAGTTTGGTGAGTGAATTAGAAATAAACAAGTATATGTTGTTATGAGTGATTTTTTCTTCATGGATGAATGTATGAAGCCCACCTCGTGTTCAGTAATAATACATGATGGTATTGTGATTTGGAGAAAGATTCCTCGCGTACTTATCATTTGCTGTGCTCGTTCGAGTAGGTGACGTAGAACTATTTTGAATGTAAGTTAAAGTACATATATGGAGGGGATTATTTTATTTTGCGGAAAAATACTTTTGAACGTACTTTTAGAAATAAATAAACTCTTTTATCAATTATATTTCAGATATATTTTGATATATTTAAAGAGTTATCAATATGATTTTAAAAAATTCTGAATTTAAATTAGTAAATCTATGATTTTGAATTTAAATTAATCTAACATTTTAAATTTAAACTAACAAATCTTACAGGGATTGATAGATAAAAATAATAATATAAAGTTCTTAGAAATTAATATTTAATTTTATTTTCTTTTACTTTATTGTAGGGAATTATGGAGAATGAATTTAAAAAAAAATCAACAAATGAAGAAAAATAAAAAAGATTTAGAAAAAAAGAAAGAGGACGGAAAGCTAAAGTCAAGAAGGAAGCAACATTATAAGGGAGGAGACGTCTTCACCCTTTACCTACTTTTGAGTTAATGACAAACAAATTGCAATATCGTATTGTTTAGCATTCTCACTTAACCAACAATTAATGTTCACTTAAATATGATTTGCACGAGTGAATCAAATTGAGTTAAAGATTTTATCGTATTAAGAGGGGTACTTAATTTAGATTGCTAAATTTAACGAATGAGTTGTCAAATTATATAATAAAAATGAGATTTAAAAACTAAATCAAATTACCTCCATACCCCCTAATTATTAAAAAATAGAAATTTTTATTTTTTGAGAAAACGACATTCTCATTCCATAATGAAGGAAGCTTTTTCTAATATTTATGTTCTGTTCATTTTTTGCTATCAAAGTCCAGTCCATGATTATATCATTACTCTCACTTGTTCAAGTGCCGTTTCTTATCTTGTAGTTTTTATTCATACATTGTCCCATTATATTGAAATTACCCTTTAACATTCTTTTCAGATTATCCACCAATATAAAAAAAAATAGCTCTTCATTATATTTTAATCTTCAAGTAGATGTCATTTTCCATGCCAACCTAAATCAAACAAGTTAACATTCATTATAACTTGGGTCTCATTCCATCCCTGTTAAGAATTAATCAAATATAAAAAACCCAAATATACATGGGTTTGACATTATGCAGTACAAAGAATCTTTTGTATCAGACAATCATAAACTAATAAATAAACTAATAAACAATCCTAAATCTAGTCAAATATAATTTAATTTAATCAAATATAATAATAATATTTCATGTATGAAATATGATATAATATTAATACTTAGTTTGTTATTACTTGCTTATATCAAAACCACCATTTTAGGCCACTAGCAGAAAAAAAAAATGTAGGATTCAAGATACAATAGGTAATGACTTAAGGAAGATAAGAGAACTTCCTCACATTTTTTTACTAAGAAAGCAGTCCAAATTAAATAAAAAAGGAAAAAGATTCATCCAAATAACTAATAATTATTTAAATACGCTTACTAAATTCCAAAGCATGACAGACTAAAAGATCTATATACAACAGTGGTTCTCAAACAAGAAAAGAGAGAAAAATTGGCAAAAATAAAGTGGTGCTTAGTGGAAATGAGGAACATTAAAATAAAAAGTAAAAGCCCATACAGGAGAACTGAAATTTAATATAAACATAAAGAATAAGACTTATAGTATAGTGTTTACATAAATATTCCTAATTGTACATCTAGTAAGAAAATCTCACATTCATGAAGTAGAAAGCTATCATGACAACAGAAGAAAGCATAATATTATTTGATTACAAGTTCAACAAGAATCCTTTATACTATACATTTGATCGAATTCATCTTGCCACTCAACACCAATACTCATAAAATTCTTTCTCGGCTTCCCTGCTATTTGTCACGATCTATTCTCGAGAATCCTAGAATTCTCTAGATTTCTCTTGGGAAAACTTGTACATACTAGGATATTCTAGAGTTCTCCTCACATTTTTCACATGTGTAAATATCTAGCATAGATATCTAGATATTTTAGGAGAGGATTCTGGAAGGTCGATAATGGCCGTCGAATTGAATCGATCTCCACCATCCATTGAGGAGGTGGAGTAGTATAAATACCCCCAAGGGGTTCATTTGTAACCATCAAGTAATTGTGAGCAATACACAAGCATTCTCCCAAGTTCCATCTCTCTCAAATTCTCTCTAAGTCTTTCCTTAGTTCTCACGAGCTAAGTCTTAGACTTGTAGGCTTACTAGCAAAGTTCTGAGCGAGGGTTTGAGCAATCTTTGCTAGGCCGCACGGTGCTTCATCAAGTAAATCACTAAGCCCATGACAGTTGGTATCAGAGCCAGGTTCTACACAAGTTCCAGGTTCAAGGTTGAGAGAAGGAGATGGCTTCAACTACGACCGACGTAGCTCCCCAACAAGGTGCTGGGAAGAAGGCCAAGGATAAGTCCGCCAAGGAGGTAATTGCTGCTTTGGAAGAGAGGATGGCTAGGTTGGAAGCCACCACATCCGAGAGGATTGAGGATGTTGTCCAACGCATCGAGGGGTTCGTGTCCAAGGAGAACGAAGAGGAACTCAGGGGCGAGATGTAGGACGCTCTTCAAGCAGTTACACAAGGGTGGTCCGAGGAAGTGGAGACCCTCAAGGCCGAGAACGCTGCGCTCCGGTCACAGGTGGAAGAGCTTGTAACGCAAGTGAAGACTTGCATGGCCGCGGTGGCCAATGTAGGGGCTGGGCAAGTGCCTTCCTCTTCAAAGTCCAATGTCCCCAAGCCTCATTCCTTTGGTGGTGCAAGGAACGCGAGGGAGATTGATAACTTCCTTTGGGGACTTGAAGCTTACTTCGGAGCAATGGGTATAGTTGAGGAAGCCTCCAAGGTAAGCCACGCTTCCCTCTTCCTCAAAGATATTGCTCTTGTATGGTGGCGTCGCAGGTGTGACGACGTCAAGAGGGGGTCTGAACCGATCCAAACGTGGGACGAGTTCAAGACAGGCCTCAAGAAACAATTCTATCCCGAAGATGCTGAGCATGAGGCTAGAGCCAAACTCCGCCGCCTCCAACACAAAAAGGGACACATCCGGGAGTATGTCAAGGAGTTCCAGGAGTTGCTCTTGGAAATTTCAGACATGAGTGAGAAGGATGCCCTCTTCACCTTCATGGATGGCCTATGTAGCTGGGCTAAGACATAGCTCAAGAGGCGGGGCGTTCAAGATCTAGCTTCCGCCATTGCAGTTGCGGAATCCTTGGTTGAGTACAAGAAGGAGCCATCCAAGGGACCAATCAAGAAGAGTACCCACAATGGCAAAGGTGGGGGAGAACGCGATCATGGCCCCAGGAAGGACAAGTCGGTGCGCTTCCATGACAAGGGTCCATCCAAGAAGGAAGATGCTCCCCGTAAGATCTCATGTTTTCTTTGCAACGGTCCACATCGGGTCTATGAGTGTCTGAAGAAGGGAAAACCCGCTTCTATCATTATAGATAATGAGAAGAAGGAGGAGTCCCAACTTGCCTCTATGACCTGTATTGGGGGCCTGGAGAAGAGAAGCGAGGAGCCTCATCGGGGTCGCATGTACGTACAAGTGCACATTAATGACAAGCCCTTGTCAGCCATGATAGACACAGGAGCTGACTTCGTCTACATAGCTAAGGAGGTCGCTGAGGAGATAGGCCTTCCTTACACCAAAGAGGAAGGTTATGTCAAAGGGGTCAATGCAGGAAGCCTCCCCATCTATGGAGTTGCTCGGGATACTCCGATCCAGATCCAGCAGTGGCAAGGTAAGGCCGATATCATCATTGCCCCGTTGGATGATAAGAAGTTCTATCTTGGGATAGACTTTATTGATAAGGCCAAGATCGTCCTTGAGTCCTTCTCGGACTCTATGTATATCAGGGAGGGTAAACGTCGATACTATGTTCCTGTCAAACGATAGTTCGATGAGAGGAACATAATTTCTGCCCTCCAGTTCTCTAAAGGTCTCAAGAGGCAGGAGACCACATACTTGGCCACGTTGAAGATGGACGAAGTGGTCAAGGATGCTACAGTCCCTGAAGCAGTTCAGGAAGTCCTTGGTGAGTTCAAGGACATCATGCCAGCTGAGCTGCCCAAGAAGCTCCCTCCTAAAAGAGAGGTCGACCATGCCATAGAGTTGGAGACCGGAGCTAAACCACCTGCATTCGCTCCTTACCGTATGGCACCTCCAAAGTTAGAAGAGCTCCGGAGACAGTTGAAGGAGTTACTTGATGCAGGGTACATTCGTCCCTTAAAGTCCCCATATGGTGCGCCGGTACTCTTTCAGAAGAAGCATGATGGCTCGCTTCGACTATGCATAGACTATCGAGCTCTAAACAAGATTACTATCAAGAACAAGTACCCCATTCCTCAGATCGATGATCTCTTTGATCAACTTGGAGATGCCAGGTACTTTACTAAACTTGATCTGAGAAGTGGATATTATCAAGTTCGCATAGCCAAAGGGGATGAGCCAAAGACGGCATGCGTCACACGGTATGGATCTTATGAGTTCCTTGTCATGCCCTTTGGTCTCACAAACGCACCGGCCACATTCTGCACCCTCATGAATAAGGTACTTGCTCCCTACCTTGATCGCTTTGTGGTAGTCTATCTTGATGATATTGTTGTGTATAGCAAGACCTTGAAGCAACATGTGGAACACTTGCAACAAGTGTTCTCCACATTGAGGGACCATCAGCTGTACGTCAAGAAGGAGAAGTGCTCCTTCGCCCAAGAAGAAGTGCCATTCTTGGGACATATTATTGGCAAGGGAAAACTACGCATGGATCCGGCCAAGGTGCAAGCCATTCTTGGGTGAGAGCCTCCCACCAAGGTCACTGAGCTAAGATCATTCCTTGGCTTGGTGAACTATTACCGTCGGTTCATCAAAAGCTATTCTGCTGTTGCCGCTCCACTCACTGATTTGTTGAAGAAAAAGCAAGTATGGAATTGGAATCCCAAATGCCAACAGGCCTTCGAAGCTCTAAGGAAGGCTGTGACTGAAGAACATGTACTTGCCCTACCTGACATCAACAAATCCTTTGAGCTGCACACCGATGCTTCTGACTTTGCCATCGGTGGGGTCTTGATGCAAGAAGGACACCCCATCGCCTTTGGAAGCCGGAAGTTAAATGATACGGAGAAGCGGTACACAGTCCAAGAAAAGGAAATGACCGCGGTGGTACATTGCCTTCGAACATGGAGGCACTACTTACTCGGGAGTAAGTTTGTGATCAAGACGGATAATGTAGCCACCAGCTACTTTCAGACCCAGAAGAAGCTGACTCCCAAGCAAGCACGGTGGCAGGATTTCCTTGCAGAATTTGAGTATGTCATGGAGTACAAGCCAGGCAAAGCTAATCTAGTAGCTGATGCCTTAAGCCGGAAAAGCACCCTTGCCAGCATATGTCGACCCCAAAGTAACTTAAGGGAGCGCATTAAGGATGGGCTGAAGCATGATAAGGTAGCCCAATCCATCCTTAGCCTTGTGGAGGAAGGCAAGACCCGAAGGTTTTGGGTCGAGGATGGACTACTTCTCACGAAAGGCCAGCGAATTTATGTACCTTCTCATGACAATCTTCAAAGAGAGGTGATGAAGGAATGTCATGACAGTAAGTGGGCAGGACATCCTGGCTTACACCGCACGCTGGCACTTGTAGGAGAATCCTACTATTGGCCTCAGATGAAGGATGATGTTGGGGCCTATGTGAAGACTTGTCTTGTATGCCAGCAAGACAAGGTGGAACAAGCAGTACCGGCTGGTTTACTACAGCCTCTCCCTATTCCAGAGCGTCCTTGGGAGAGCATTTCCATGGACTTCATCGTAGGCCTCCCTACGAGTGAAGGATTCAATTGGATTATTGTGGTGGTGGATCGGTACTCGAAGTATGCCACCTTCATTCCTGCTCCAAAGGAATGCTCTGCTGAACAGACAGCCCAACTATTCTTCAGACATGTTGTCAAGTATTGGGGGCTGCCTCGTTTGATAATCAGTGATCGAGATACTCGCTTCACAGGGAGGTTCTGGACGGAGTTGTTTAAGCTAATGGGTTCTGAGCTCAACTTCTCCACAAGTTTTCACCCTCAAACTGATGGGCAAACTGAGAGGGTGAATGCTCTTCTAGAGCTATACTTAAGGCACTATGTGAGTGCCAATCACCGAGATTGGGCAAAGTTGCTTGATGTAGCCCAATTCTCCTACAATCTCCAGAGAAGCGAGTCTACCAGGCGAAGTCCATTCGAAGCCGTCATGGGTCAACAACCCTTAACCCCAAGTTCAATTGCCACAGGGTATAAAGGCCCCAGTCCTCCTGCATACAAGTTTGCAAAGGACTGGAATGATCAAGCTGACATTGCTCGGGCCTACTTGGAGAAAGCCTCCAAGAAGATGAAGAAGTGGGCTGACAAGAAGAGACGTCCAAGGGAGTTCCAAGTCGGGGACCTCGTCCTTGTCAAAATGTACTCCCATGCGAGGTTGGAGGGTAGGCATAGGGGTCTCCTTAGGAGATATGAAGGTCCATTCCCCATTCTCAAGAAGATTGGGACCCAAGCCTATAAAGTAGAGCTGCCTGCCGGGATCAAGTATCACCCCGTCTTCCATGTAAGTTTACTTAAGCCTTATCATGGTCATCCCTCAGATCCGGACAGAGGCATCTCACGACGCGCACCAATGAGCATCAAAGTTCAACATGATAAACAGGTTGAAGAAATACTTGCTGACCGAAAGGTGCGCCGATCCAACAATCCTCCAATTCATGAACTTCTTGTCAAGTGGAAGGGACTTCCTGAAAGTGAAGCAAGCTGGGAGCCCATTTCACATTTGTGGCAATTCCGGGACCAGATCAAGGCCTATGAGGAGAGGAAGGCAACGAGGACGTCGCCAGGATAGGTGGGGGAGGATGTCACGGTCTGCTCCAGAGAACCCTAGAACTCTCTAGAGTTCTCTTGTATATACTTAGCCATTCTAGAATTCTCCACACATTTTTCACATGTTAGAATTCAACATGTAAATATCTAGATATTTTAGGTGAGAATTCTCGAAGGCGAATAGGAGCCGTAGGATCGATTCAATCCCAACCGTCCATTAAGGAGGTGGGAATAGTAAGGAGGTGGGAGTTTGCCTATAAATACCTCACCCCTCCTCATTTGTAACCATCAAGCATTTGTGCAATATACAAGCATTCTCCCAAGTTCCATCTCTCTCAAGTTCTCTCTAAGTCTTTCCTTAGTTCTCACGAGCTAAGTCTAGACTTGTAGGCTTACTAGCAAAGTTCTGAGCGAGGGTTTGAGCAATCTTTACTAGGCCGCACGGTGCTTCATCAGGTAAATTACTAAGCCCGTGACACTAGGTTATATATGATCAAAAGATACCTAATAAAGTGAGGGGAAAAAAGTTTTGTCGTAATGCTGTTTGATTGGCAATACTTTATAGTAATAAATGTTAGGTTTTAAAGGGGATACATGGGTATAAAATGAGGATAGTTGAAATGGGAATATTGATATTGATGGATGATATATCATACGAGGAAAGATAAGATTCATAGTGAACTAAAGGCAGTTTGGGTATGTTTATAGAAAGTCAATGAATGCACCATTGAAAAAAGTTGATCAAGTTGTTTAAAGTCCAATTAAAAAGGAAGTGAGTAAAAACCAAGAGGACACCCAATGAAGTAATTGAATGGGACCTCTTAGTTAATAATCTATATAAAAATTTGATTTTTGATTGAGCTCAATGGTATTACGTGATCCATATAACTGACTTCACCTAGTTGAATAGGGCTTTATTGTTGTTGTTATATTGATTAGTAGACAAATAGTGTCACAAAATCAAACTGTAAAACCAATTAGGAGAGTTGACAACATTTAGCACATCTTAGTACCTCAAATTGGATTGTCTTAAATAAGAGGATTCATGTACTTCAAAAAAAATTATATTTTAATAATTTTTTTGTGGCATATTAAAAATGGATTTGGAAAGGAAACTTTCCAAATTGATCAGGACGTGGATCTTAGATATTATATAAATCATTTTTAATTAATTAATTAATTAGGCCAATATAATGTTTGTAGGTGCATGGGACTAATCACAAAAATAATCAGAACAGTCATGCTAATTATATATTACATAAGGTTAAAGTATACATTTAGTATTTTAAATTTATATCAAGTTTCAATTTGGTTTTTTAAGTTTAAAAGGTGCAATTTTAATCCTTTAAGGTTAACACAGTTAGCTTTACTTAACGGAACATGATAATTTATTCACCATTCATTTGAACGATGTTAAAATATACATAAATATTCATTATTTAATATATTCATTTTTATATTTTAAAATTTAATCATATTTTATCAGTATTTAACAATAGAATCACCATTTAAATTTGTTGAATCACAATTTTCTGTTAAGTAAAATTAATAGCGTTAGAAATAAATGACTGAAAGTGTACTTTTTAAACTTAAATGATCAAATTAAAATTTGATATGAATTTAAAGAATTAAATGTATACTTTAACTATTACACAAAATTAAATCAGTTAGGGTAGAAAAGGCGAATCACAGTCATCATCCCATTGACTTTACTTTTCAAAGTGGAAAGCTAACAAGAATGATTATCTCCCTTCTTCAACTTTTCATGAATAATTACGAATAATTAAAAATTTATGAAAAGTTTCACTTACCTAACCTCGGGATTAGGTTTTGAAATTATCATCATTTCATGTATAAAAAAATCAAAAATAAATCGTGAATTTTGTCAAAATATTGCTAACCTTACATGTATGGAGTTTCATGAAGTTGGAGAATGTATAAAGATGCATTGCTTTATTTTCTTTTCTGAAAATTGCTTGAAAAGTTTGCAGCTGAGGACCAACTTTTGTTTTCCAACTTTTGTTTATTTATTTATTTTATTTATTTTTTTTAGGGTACAAAAAGGATGTAAAAAAACTCAAAATTGTAGATCCCTAACCAAAATTGCAGATCAATTAACAGTTTTCTTGACAAATCTTTATCCTAGTTAGATTAGCGTAGAATTAAAAATGAAAATGCTAAATGATGATAATTTGAATCGGGAACGCTTGATATATACTCACACGAAGTACTCGACCGGTCTTATTTATAATTTTTCTATTTATAAATGACATAATTAATTCTGCTCAAAAAAAGTTATATCATTAAATTTTTTTATATTAATGTATAATTTCACCATAGTTGTGGCTTTGTAGACTTTTATTCTCATGGAATATAACGTATATTAAATATAAATAAAGTTGAAAAGTTATTAAATTTTAAGATAGAGTTAATAAAGTATAAAATTTTATTTGTTGTTGGTGAGACATAAGAGTAATTTATAAAAAGGATAAGCCAAGCACATAACATTGATGTCAATTCAAACATGTATATATTCGGATTAATAAATAAATAAGCATGGCATGAACATGGTAAAGCATATGAGAATGAAGATTAAAGCAGAAATTAACTAAAACATGTCAATTGATTGTCGAGGACTCAGAGATTAGCAGAGATTAATTAAATGTGTGAACAGAATAAATAAATAAATAAGCAAATTAGAGCAATGCATGATCATGGTAAAACATATGATAATGAAAAGATTACACTAAAATAATATGGGTTGTGTGTTTGGCAAAGCAGTTGCAGAAGTCAAACGCACGTTCAACAGCGTTTTTCAGCAAAACGATATACTCTCCTTCACATGTTCACCTCAACTTGCGTAAAAGCACTTCTCTACCGTGTTTCTAAACGGACACACTATATTCTATGGACTGAATCTATGGAATCAGTGAATGAAGAGTCAGAAGAACTGCTGTGAAGTTACCAATTGGAGGAGCCAAATAAAGGATTAATTAATTAATTAATGATGGGAGGTAGGAGTTAATTATATAATTAGAAACCAGTGGCATAAGTGGAAGACCAAAAATGAGGTCCAATATTATTTTGATCACTTCCCAAATGATGGCTCAAAGACATTATTGGCACCAAGCATAATCCCCTGCTTCTCAGCTCCTTCTTTGCCTCTTCCTCCCCATTTTCCTGATGATATAATTCCCATCCTCATTAATAATAATAATAATAATAATAATAACAACAACAACAACAACAATAATAATAATCTATCTTCTTTTGTACCAAAGAAAACAAAATAACTCATTTGATTATCTAACTTTATGCAAAGTTTCATATTGGTTCTTTAATCTTATGAGTGATCGTTTTAATTCTCTTACTCTAATAATATTGTCATTCTCAACTAATAATTTTTTTGTATCAAATATTATTAATTCAAAAAAAATCAAACTTGAAAATGTCAACATTTAAATTTGTAATGTGGCCTTTTTTTATTGATGAAATTAAATTGGAGAATTGAAAAGGCATTTTAGAAAATTAAGGGATCAAAATGAAAGTTTAATATAAAAAAAATTAAAAGACCAAACTTAATTACGATTTTATTATACCAATATTTTTGTATTTAAACCAAATTAAAGAAATAAAGAATACCTGGCTTGGAGCC
>JANTPZ010145390.1:5444-19877 GCA_025593235.1 Vachellia pachyceras | reverse complement strand
AAGTGACAGAACTTGATCTATTGTGGACTACTTATTGCTGGACCTTACGTGTCCTCTGTTGTAGGAACTCCTTATATTTCTAGTATTTATGTAATAGTGCTCGAAATAGCTTGACTCGTCGATGGGGAGTTTATGGAACTTGAATTGACATCAGTCTCTTGCTAACCTCATTGAGAAGAAGACTGCTATAGCTAGCTACAACTACAGAGTGCATTCTGGCCTTTACGATGCTTGATTGTGATTATGGACCATAGTATTGTACTATGTATTAGCAATCTGTAACCCTTTTCTGCCTTGCTCTGAAGTTAATACGATAGTTAATATGTAATAGCTGGGTAACCCGGTTGTAGTATTTGTTGTGTACTGGTATTCTGTACCTTCCTGTTAGGACTTGTATTCTTTCACCTCTTCTGTTTCCGTCAGTTAAATTAAACCGACAGGTGACTATTGCCATTCTTGTCACTTCCAGACTGATCTCTTTATTCAGGGTTTGTTGTTAACCTTTACTTCTGTAAGCTCAGGTTCTTCATTTGAACGAGATCTTTGCCATGTTATCTGGTGAAAGGTTTAGTGGTTCAGATTTGCATCTGTATTGATTATCGCTCTATAGCTCATTCTTCCCATGATTTGATTGATAACTAGCTGTCTTGAGGTTAATGTATAGCTTTTCCAGGTTTTGAAGCGAAAGCTACCAAGGAGCCTTGAAAATATTTTTGTTTGCGATACTGAATAAATTTTTATATCAATGTGCTGTTCCAGATGATGGTGAAGTGATATATATGTTTTATTTTCTCAATCCAGGATGCCTCTGCTAAAGAGTGGAGAAGATGATGGTTGTACGGATCTGGAAACAATTTCATGAGTGAAGGTGATCTGACATGATGTTAAAAGAGTTGGAACTGACAATTCTGATGCTGTTTGTAAGATTGTGGTGATGACTCGAACAGCATTCTGAAAGCTGAAAAAGAAGGATGTCTGAAACTTCGGAACAGGATATCCATTATAAGCCGCTTCAGGCCTGTCTGGCATTGAGCTTATAACAAGGAGGGGCTGGGAGTGTAATTCTTATATTTTCGGCGGGTCTGTCAAAGCTGCATGTTATTTATCCTTGTGTTTTGGGGTTAAATTTAAACTGCTTTGCTTCTTGCATGTCATTTTTCCTATTGCTGATCGGATGCAGAGTTTGTATCTCGTATTCTTGACTTTGACCTGTAAATAGAAGTTGAATTTACATGACAAGCAACATTCAGCTTTTGGAGATGAGATTAATGACTATCCTTTGGCCTCTTTCCCTATGTTCATTCCATCTTTTCCATAGCTAGGCAGATGTGAGTTTGTATTGTTCTTGATTGTTGAGATCTATAAATATATGTCTAGTCTCAACTTTTAACATTGACGAAGTATTAATATGGCCAGAGATGGTTTTCTCTTCCCGGCCCTCTGGTTTGGTCCTTGGTTCTCTCTCTGAAGTGGCTGTAAGTGACATCTAAATTCATTGTTCTCCTTGGTAAACCAGTGCATTTTGAAGTAAATTTGGCGCAGCTTTACTCTTATGCCATGTCTAATGAGAATAATACAGAATCTGTTCGATTAATATGTTAAAAAAAAAGGGGGGGGTGGGGGAGGGAAGGCCTTTTATTTTTATATCATCTCGTATGAACTTTTTATTGTTTAAATTTATCAGTGGAGTTAATTTATTGGGACAATACTGTTTAAACATGAGTGTAAAATATGACTTTAACGGTTCTGCCTTTTCCTTTCAGGATAGTCTATCATTTGGTGATTGTTTGCTCTAAAGGGTGGCCACACACTCCCCCCAAAAAAAGAAAAGAAAAGATATTCTATTCGTTCACGGCAGTGTTTAATCAATAAAAAAATATCTGTGATCGATTCCTTAGAAATTGATTAATCCTCAATTGGCAGCCTCTGGACGAAGTAAATTTGACAGTCGACTGATTGTAAAAACTTCAATGAAGGGGTCATAGAACATAGATAATGTTTTCGATTATTTGTTGTTCATTTGATTTTGTGTTGTTTAATAATTTGAAAACTTAGATTTTTCTATAAAACCTAAATTTTGTTTAAGTACTCACATTTTTTCAAATATAGGTTTTGTAATAAAACCTAGGTTTGAAACCTAGATTTTGAAGTTATTTTCTTGTTAAGTCATACCATCTCTCATGATAAATTTGATCTTTCCTCTTTCTCACCTACTTTTTTCCTCAAACTATGTAAAAGTCAATAACTTCACAAATACAATCGCCTTTCAAAACTTAGGCCCCGTTCAGGATGGTTTTGAGTTTTAAGTTTCACAATTTTAGTTTTTGTTTTTAGTTTTTTGTTTTAGGTTTTTTAGTTTCTAATTTGAAAAATGTGTTGTTAATTAGAAATAGGTAAGATAGGTCAAATCAACTATGCTACCATCAAATGATGAAAAAATAATAAAAATAAAAAATAAAATAATTATAAAAAAATAAAAATTTTGAAATAAAAATATAAAAATGATAGAATTAACATCAAATAGTATCGATAATAAGGGCCAGCACGCCAATCCCTCCCCTATTGGCGGGCTGCCAACATATATATTTTTTTATTTTTTAAAAATTAAATTTCTTTTTTGCTTTTTTCCCAATTTTTTCATGAGATTGTATAGTCATATCATATTAATTGACTCATATGATTCTTTTTCTACTAATAAATTTTCAATAATGACTTTTTTCATGTTTTAAAACAAAAATATAAATATTAATGTATTGTTATAATTTTAAATATAATATTATAGAAAGTTGATATGAAAAATAAGATATTATATACTATTTTTTAATGTATTAAGTATTATTTATCATACTTTGAAAAAATATTGAGATGAAAAAGGTAAGAAAAATATATAATATATTATTTTTAAAATAATTTTTTTAAAAAAAATGCGTGACGAGCTAGAGCCAACCTGCCGCCTATAGTAAAGGCGAGACGAGAATTGGGGTTAGAGTCAGCGGAGGCTGGATTCGTTATCAATTCAGGTGGCGTGAGTGGGCTTGGATTTGTTGCGGGTGCCAATGGAAGATGAGGAGTAGGGTTCGAATAAGGTGGAATCGGAGTCGGAGATGCGGAACAGGAGCCAAAGTTGGGAGTGGGAGAGGCAAAATTGGGGGGCGGGGAAGGTGATGACGGTTGAGTGAAAAATGATGAAGAGGAAAGGAGAAATGTCGTTGGGAAGGGTAATAAATTCTTCAGAACTAAAACTAAAATCTGAAAACCTTTTTTGTGGTTTTCAAATCTGGATAAAATCTATTTTGAAATTGTGTTAAAAACCAACTCAAACCCATTTTTGCCAAATACGTTTTATTTTCAAAATTGTATTTTAAAACCAAAAATCAAAAACTCAGCACCACTCCGAACGGGGCCTTAGGTTTTGAAAAATAAATCTGTAAAAGCTATTCTCCCAAAATCTATTATCCAAAAACTAGATTTTTCTTCGAATTCCTTAAAAGTTATTCTCAAACGGATTTTTAAACGAGGTCTTGATCTAATATCTTCACAGCCGACTTTCTTGGGAGATGGTTTAGGCAATGCTTTATTTTAAAAAAAAATCACAGTGAAACACTTGTTATTAGTTGTGATTTTACAGAATTTAAGGTAAGTATTTGAAATGAGTTTTATCTCAACTTATGTAAAAGTGCTTTTTAAATTATTTTAGGGTTTTTCAAGCAAGCACTAATTTTTATTTGTTGAAATTATAGAAATATTTTTCTTTTCTTCTTGGATACACAAGTCTCACCTCCTGGCATTAGATTCTTAAATTCTTAAAGCAATTTTTAAAGCACAGTCTTGTCTGAAAAAAAATATTCGCATCACGTAATTATTTTTTGTTTAAAAATCTTAATCCATCTCTTCAAAACTTAAAATATGTTCATTATTAATGTCTGTCTATTACATAAAAGATGAGTTTCCGTATGTATAATTGTATATTCTGAGCTAGTGCTGGGAAACGGGCTAATCCGCCGGCTCTTTTTTTACGGGCTGCCTATCCCGCCACCTTTTTTTAAATTTTTATTTTTATTTTTTTTATTATTTTAGTGAAACTTTTTTTTAAAAAAATAATACAATAAATTTACATAAAATTTATCAAGCTCATTTGATTTTTCAGAAGAAAAGTACAATACATCTCTAAAAAAATATAACAAACAATGTTTATAATACAAAAACATAATACATAATCAACAATTTTCAAAGTAAATATGCATTTAAGATAAAATAATATTTGAGATTATTGAAACAGCATACACTTCCTATTAAAAACATAAATGATTTGATATTATTTTTGAAAAAAAATAAAAAAAAACGGGCTGACCCTCCAACCCGTGGGCCAACCCGCCCTATTTTATTTTTGGCAGCCCGAACCCTGCTCAGCCCGTGGGTTGGCGGGCTCAACCCGCGGCCTGAGCATGTTTTTCCGGCTCTATTCTGAGCATCATATTTTTATAATTGTTGTTTATAAGATATAATAAATATTAAATTAGCAATAGGCAACTATAATTGTTGACATAAAAATGAAAACTATTAAAATAAAATCTTAAAGCACAGTTTTATCCAAAGAAGATAATCTAGGCAAAATATTCATGTATTTTAAAATAATTGTATGCAAATATCTGAGATCCGGACACGCTCCTTTGGAGCGAAGTCACTAGTCACGACTCTAAATGAGGGATTTTCCGATTCGTACAATATCTCATGCGACGGCAAAAGCAAAGGATTGCCTTTTGAAGAGAAAATGTCCAGTAAAAGAGATGCTAAACCCATAAAAGTAGTTTTGCTTGCGCCTTAGATTTTCAGGAAGGCGGCTTCTGGCTTTGGTTTTGTAATGCACATGCATTACACACACACGCACACGCACACGCACACGCACACGCACGGATATATCGAACTTGCATCATAACCATCAATCAGATCCCTCCTGTTATTTGCCAGTCAATCAAAAATGGCATTCTGGCGGAAGCTCCTCACTTTCCTCCTCCTGCTCTTCACATTCTCAACTTGTTCAAACAGCATCACATTCACCATCACCAACAACTGCAGCAGCACCATATGGCCGGCGACGCTGTCTGGTTCGGGGTCGGCGGAGCTTTCTCCCACGGGGTTCCGGCTGGAGGCTGGGAGAAGTGTGAAGTTGACGAGCGGGGCGAAATGGTCGGGGAGGATATGGGGAAGGACAGGGTGCAAGTTTGATGGGAATGGGAATGGGAACGGCAAGTGTGAAACGGGTGATTGTGGTGGGAAGCTTGAGTGTGAAGGCAATGGAGCAGCTCCTCCGGCGTCGCTGTTCGAGATCACACTTGGCGGTGGCACTGGTCAAGACTTCTACGATGTCAGCCTCGTCGATGGCTACAATCTCCCAATGCTTGCTGTCCCAGCCGGCGTCTATGGCGCCTCCGCCTGTAATTCCACCGGTTGCATTTCTAATCTCAACAGAGGTAATCACGCGCTATGTTATTCAGCGCTTATATAACATAAGAGTCAGAGCTGCAAAATCTGCCTACTCCCGACTTCAACCGTTATATATATTATATTAGTGTGTGGTAAATCGTTTATGCGTTTAACTTCAGTGTTCGTAAATCGTCATGATACATGCCACTCGTCGTCTTATTTTAAGTTTGTATCTATTAAACTAAAAAATACTAATGATGTAAGAACATAACAAAATAAAATCTGAACGGTCTGATTGCAACAAAGAGAAAGATTCAAGTGAATGGTGAGCATGAAATGAAATCCATTTCAAGTGCGAAAGATAATGATCTCCAAGGTGAAAGTTTGGGTATGAGGTTGAGTTATATTATAAATATAATCAACTTCGATTGAGAGCAAAAAGTGGATGGCTGCATGCATACAGGTTGCCCTAAAGAACTTGAGGTGAGGAGTGGGAATGGCGTGGTTGGGTGCAGGAGCGCTTGCGAGGCATTCGGGTCCGACCAGTACTGCTGCAGCGGACAGTATGGCAACCCAAACACGTGCCATCCCTCCCAATACTCCACCATCTTCAAGAAGGCCTGCCCCTGAGCCTACAGCTACGCTTATGACGACACCACCAGCACCTTCACCTGCAAAGCTTACGGATATCACATCATCTTCTGCCCCTCCGCCTCCAGGTGCTACTTCCTCCCTCTCAACTCTGCCTTATCTTTGCTTATATCATCATCCTAACATGCATGCACATGGCACCACCGTTCAGGATTAGAAAACCAGACAATAAACGCAATGGAAAGTCTCAGCAAGTTGGCTCCTCTAATGCTCTCTTCCCCTATTCATGGCCCATCTCCCTCTACATTGCCGCTCTTTCGTTCTCGACTTCTGCAGCAACATGGTCTTTTACATGATCGACACAACATGGTCTTAGTCCAGCTGATGTGGATGGTGACCGGCTGGGTATGATCCTTTGAGAATTACACGAGCGTTACCAGTTAGAAGTTACTCTTCCATTGCTTCGGGAGACTGCCAGATGCACGTAGACGTAACACTAGTCTAAACACTCATCTCAAGTGAAGTTGTAATATAGAAGTAACCCTACGAGTCGCCAATTCTAACATGACCCCGAATGTAAGGATTATTCTCACACATTCTATCTTCCACAACCCGTTCTGCATAAATTTAATGAACAATAGTCGGCTAATTTGAATCAAAGGTAACAATATTCATTGACAACCAAAATAACAATGGAATTCTGGAATGTAGACTCGAACAGAAATATATTAAGAATGGCCTGCTTAGAAAACTAATGGGGCATCTTCTGTATTTTGTTTCACCTCCATCTCTCGTCAACCCAACTCGAAGGCTGAAAGAATAACCACTCATGGCGTATACAAAAAATTATGGTCGCTCATTTTTTGGCCTTTGCTTTCTTTGAGCCTTGAGCTTTTTTTCTTATTTTCTTCGGTGCTGGTGGTTTTCCGCCTGCACTCCTACCTCTTTTCCTTGCAGTACCCTGCATCCATTTTTTTTTTTTGAAACAATTAAGGGTGTACGAACCATGTCATATAGCACGAGGAAGGCCTACGTTCATGAAGGACAAATCTAAAGCACAAAGTACTGTGGTAACTTACTGATGTTTTGTCAGTCTTCCCGTTTGCCTTTTTGTTGGTTAGTTCCTCATCGTGTTCATTTTGATCAGTTTGGTTTGCCTTCGGCAACTTGTCAGGTTCCTCATCCGAATCAAAGGAGAAACCATCCAATGTCCCTGCCCATACACAATAATTCAGTCGGAGGCTTAGAGGACATGGAATACATATATTATAAAAGGGAAACCAAATACAAATGAAAGCCCTAATTAATTGTTGAAAGACGCTGTCAACCTTCAACCATAGTTTCTGCTTCATACACGTTAGATTGTGGTTTCAGCTGTATGAAGTCATTCATGATCGCCTCTATCTGATGAAGAAATAATGAATAGAAATAACAAATTAGTAAAGACTTATTCTTCGTGGTTTTACTACACCCACTACACAAGGGTGACAATGGGGGAACGAAGGAACAATGAAATCCTTACTGAGGTTAGATAATAAAGTTAAAAAGCTAAGAAATAAACCCTCAAGATATTAGTGTATAAATTGTTATTTGATGATACGTTTAACTAAGATAGCACACAAGGGAATAAGTAGATAAGAAACGGACCTTCGCCTCTGCCTGCCCGAAGCTAACCTGAAGAAAGAACAAATTCTTATCAAAAGGCAAAAGCAATATTTGAATTTCAGATATTAAGTGACATAGCATCCAGATTGCAAAATTTACATGCCGCAAGGCATTTATTCTAATAATAAAACCCAGAAGGCCATATTTTTTCGGGCCAACAAGAAGGCCATCATTTCAGATGAAGAAAATCCCATCCAAGATTAATTACATACAACACAAAACGTCCTGGAAGGAATTATTGCTGTTTTGTATATTGTTCCTGCAACAATATGTAAAATTTGTACGATCAGATACAGTTATCCTTTATAAAATAAAAGAACTACCGCTAACTCAGAAGGTCGGACAAAGAATTTTAATGGGCAGAACAGCACATAACTAGAAAAGAAAGTATATACATGAAGAATAAAAACTTAAATATCATCACTAAGTTTCAGATAGTCTCAAGAATTAATAACATTTACATGTTCACTTCTAGAAAACCCAGTAGCTATCCCTAACAGCACATAACTAGAAAAGAAAGTATATACATGAAGAATAAAAACTTAAATATCATCACTAAGTTTCAGATACTCTCAAGAATTAATAACATTTACATGTTCACTTCTAGAAAACCCAGTAGCTATCCCTAAGCTTACTAAAAAAAACCAGCCACAATGAGTAAGGAATCCACGCATCTTTCTACAGCATAACAATAGTCAGAAAACATATGCAGTAAAATACCTTTCAAGTCAAAGTACATTTCCTGATCCCCAGAGGGAGAATCTGAAATCATTATTCTGCCAACAGCGCCTATATCACCACTTAGATCTATGGAGTCACCTTCACATTCAATAAGTGCCTGCCAAAACAGAGGAGCACGTTGTAAAGAACCTATTTTCCTTCTTGTGAATGAGGAAGCGAAGTGCAATACCTATTATTCACAATACACAGAAGTTCCATGAAAAAGCTAAAATACATCGAATAGTGGATCAATGAAGAGCAAATCCTACAATCCCTAATTATAACCAGCAGTACCCACCAATTACCAAAACATTCTTTTGTTGTCAATTAGCAGTGAAGTCTCTATTAATAATTCGACTAACTTAATAATATGAATAACGAAATATAAAACTCAATGTAAACTATAAAATCCACAGCAAGCCACAGTATTCATAGGTCATTAATAGCACAATTCATTCTCAAATTCTATGCAATGAAAAGAAAATCATGTTTAGTTATTTTAACATATGCATGCTAAAAGATATAGAATATGGCCATCATAGAACTGAATACAGAGAAGAGGGTAAGCCATAATGTAATGTGGCTGTCAAACCTTTGTACGTTGAACTTTCTCAGAAAGCATCAAAGGCAACCCTGAAGAGACCTGCGAGTTGCAAATAGCAAGCCATAGTGCAAAGCTCAGGAAACCAGACTAGATAGATAATCCTATGCCTTCAAATTATTCGCACATTGAAGACAAGGGCACATCATGAAACTATTTCTAGTATCCATTATAATCTTGACTATTCTTACATTTGGTTCAACATGTTTTTCAGAAGTTCCTTCCTCTTTAACTTCAGCCTCTTTACTCCCTGTTCCAATTTTAAATGGCATGCAGAAGATAATAAGCAAATCCGCAACTCAAGTACACATGCTTGAAAGACAACCCTTTGCAGGTCTAATAACTATTATGAAGCAACCAACTTCCTAGTTCATACCTTTCCCTTTTGTGCTCTTCACACTAGGTGGTGTATGATCATCTCGGTGTATTTTCTTATGTGGAAGCTTCTCTTTTGACTCCTTCTTTAATGGAGACAATCCATCTTTGCCAATAAGAACTTCATCCCCACATTTTTCTTCACCTAGGAATTCAAATTTTTGGTACGCACAAGTTTCCTGCTCATTGCTAAGATCATCCCTTTTGGGACTATTACCGCATGACTCGGAATCAGATGACAGTGCCCAAACTGAATGAATGGATTCCTTAAAGGCGAAAAAATCAAATACCATTAGCAAATAGCAGCCACATGCCACAGAATAGTCTGTTTGGAAGACATCCATTTTCTGTTTTTCCTTGTAGAAGGCAACAGGCTAGCAACTATTAGGATGCATAACTTTCTATCTTATATACAGGCAATGAAATCACAATAAAAATCGTTTTAAGAACAAAAGCCTGCACGTAGATAGATACTTTTAATAATATCAATAAACAAGGTTCTTACATTATGCTTTATATGCTCATCATCGTTTGGTTTTGTAGCCTTCTTTTTCTTCCCATCTCCTGGATCATAATAGAAGGATGCAAATGAAAGTTCATTAAGAGATCAAACTGAGAATTTCCATATCCTAGTGCCATTGATATTATGTATATGCTCCTGTTTTAAGTTTTACTCTTTTTTATTGAGCTTTAAATGACTCAATACAAATCCTAGACCTGATTTACATATTCATCTTGATAGATACAGCACTCAAATCTCAAATATACCGTCTTTCTTTTGGTCGTCCCCTTTCTTTCTTCTTGATGGTGTCCGAGAGACTGCTTCTACTGTCTGCCTGGGTGAAGACTCGGCACAAATTTTGCCTGGGCCAGTGATCTCCTTCTTGTCAATCTCAGAAAATGTAGACGACTTTAAGGATGACTCTTCATGGCCAGCTTCATCATCAGCTGAAGTACTATCATCTTGTAAAGACCCGGAATTAGTGGATATCGTCAACGGCGAATCAGTTTGCACCTTGTTAACATTATCAATTGTTCTGATTAGCAAGCACACAGATGTAACGAAAGTATGTTACGTTGCTGCATCATCAATGCATCTGAATAAGGTACCAAGATGCCAATTGGCGGTTTAGAGTGGAAAATTAAACTGTTTCAGAAATTGATGTTTATTGCAAGCATTGTACTTCAATGGTCAAGCTCATGTAGGAAAAATTAGTAAGTAATCCTTTATAAAATTAAAGAATCCAACCGAATCTTCTGAAGCAACCAAACAGAAAGAAAAATATTATTCTAACACCTTAAAGGAACGCAGCCAATCCGGAGAGCTCTCCCTCGAATCAGTCATTTGCAGATTTGTGTGCGAAATAAAAATCCTTTTTATGCAGTGAAAGTCCTGTGAAGCAGTGAGGCGATTATAGAATAGTGAAGCTTGAGGCAATTCTTAGACATATGAGGCAAATGATCGAACACTTGAAAGGCGCAAGCAGACGGAATAGAGAGCAAGTGAACCAACCTCGTTAAGTCGAATCAGCCAGATTTCAGAATACCTGACATTTCGGAAAACGTTGAAGGCTACCTGTCTACAGTATTCCTGATTCTTTGCTCGAGCTAAAAGGGGAAGATGAACTGAGAGCGGGAACTTGTTTTGAGATCTGAGCCGCGGGAGCCGAAATATGTGTAGAAAACTAGAAATGAGATTTCCCCCCTCTTTTGGACGGGGTGAAATTAATATTTTGAATTTGATGTTAATATATACTTATTTGTATCGTTACTTTTTTTCCTTTTCTATAATTACTTTAAAAACTAATTGAGTTCAAGTTTGGTGAAACGGTAAATAAATATTTTTATGTAAGTTGAGATAAATATGTAGAGGAGATTATCTTGTTTTATGGAAAAATACTATTAACGTACTTTTGGGTGAGAATTAAGTGTTTTCAAATAAGCACAGTAAATCATTAAAATTTAAAAACAATAAATAACTATTTTTAAAATTTTTGGTAAAATAGCAAGTGCAATAAAATTCAGTAAATAATTTAACTTTATCGAATATATAAACCTTCACGCAGAGCTGGATCAAGTTGACCCGGCCCATTTTAGATCGTTTGAGCCCAAAGGAACTGAAAATTGAAAACAAACAAAACATCGAAGACAATCGTTATCCATCTCGCATTTTCAGCACCGAGCTCGAAAGTGGTCGGCAGCAGAACGCACCCACCGTTGGATTGAGGCTTGTTGTTTCAGAACTATCAAAATGGGAGAACGAGGGAAGCAAGGAGGAATGGTGCTGGCGAAGGTGTCGCCTCAACAGCTTCAGAATCCCATAGAGTTGCTCCAAACGCGTTTCAAAGAGTTGGAGAATGGCTTCAAGCTGTGGCTCTCCAAGCAGTCTTTACCGGTCGAGGCTGCTGTCGTCACTGCTACCAGCGCCGCTCAGGGCGCTGCTATTGGTGCTTTTATGGGCACCCTCACTAACGATGCTTCTTCCCCTTTCCCCACGCCGCCTGATGCTTCTCTCAACCCTCAAGCTATGGCCTCGCTTAAACAAGCTCAGGTGAGGATACCCAATTTTCCCTATTAGTCTTCCTTGTCCTCGATAGATTCCATTCGGAACTCCTTTAGATTAATTATTGTCCATGGTAAGGGTTGGTTGCGCTTAAACGTTGCCTAATTCCGCGGTGATGTCTGCGTTGAAAATAAGGAAACGATGAAACCTTTTAGCGGCAGTACTAGACTACTGAGCAAGTCTTGAATATGGTTTTATTTGTTTTGAGCTTCTCACTCATATCATAGTATGTGTTTGTTTAGGGACATAATTTGTTGCTTCAATTTAAATGTAGAAATGATGTCTCTTTTCCATATCGAGTTGAACACGATTTTAGCTCAAGGAATGGACTTTGTTCTGTAGCGGAATAGTATTAGTTTCATAGCACGCACCCTGCTTCAATGTATAACGTCGCAGAAGCTAGACTCCGTACCTTGCGCGGGTTAAAATATAAAGAACAACAAAATCTCTTGATTGATGCATGATAGTAAATATGGTAACATGGCTAATCGATTGATAGAGGAGTTATATCCATTTGTATGTAACGTACGAGTTTTTGGAATTACAGGCTCTTTCTGGGGGTCCTTTGGTTCAAGCTCGCAACTTTGCTGTCATGACAGGAGTGAATGCTGGTATATCCTGCGTCTTGAAACGATTGAGGGGGAAGGAAGATGTCCAGTCCAGGTGAAATTTTAATTGGAGTTTTCTCTCATTATTTTTATTTCCTTATTTAACTTTCCCTCCCTAACATAAGCTGGACTTTTTTGTGAGCTAAACTGATATGATTAATCCTATTATACAAGATATCCCCTGATTGAACCTGCCGAGATTTATTTTCTTCAAAATTTTACTTGTTATTATTGTTCCCATATTATATTCAAGCGATCCCCCAACCCCAATAACTGTAATTTTTGGCAAAAAAGAAAATAATCTCACTGTAATTAGCTCATATTGGATGACATTTGCAGTTGCCTTGCAATAAAATTTTGTTCGTTGCTATGCATGAAGACCCGATATTCATACACTATTTAGTTTTGTTTTTAATAAAGGTAAAGTTGTGTATGTGATGTCAATTTGTACTTCACACTGCAGTAGTGACGGTATTGCAGATATGCTGGGAAAATGATTGGAATTTAATATTATTGCATAACCAGAAAGGAAAAATATATTGCCATGTTTTAATACCCTTGGTATGCCAACTTTCAATTCGGGTGCATACTGAACTGTTTAAACATTTTTATCAGTTGGGTTGGTTTTCCCCGGTGTTCATGCTTGAAACTTAGTCTGGTGAAATTTGAAGTTGCTTGAGGGTTATAAAGAGGGGCCTCTATTTTTGGGCGGGATAAAAAATTGCTTATCTTTCAAACATTGCAGAAACAAAATGTCTGCCTTCCTCTAAATCTTCGAGGTGTGATCAAAATAATGGAGGTAAGAGAGTCATGATTCCATCAAATGATTAGATACTGGCCAAAACATTGCAGGCTTAATTTTTTGGTAATAAAGAGCGACAATACCATCTGATGCTAAAGAGACATAATGTGAATGAAAATTTTTGCCTCTCATCATGGTTGGTCATAATCTTCTTGTAGGCTTGCAGCAAACATGATTTTGAATTGTCAATGATCTATTAACTTGTCTATTACAGCATGGCAGCGGCTTTTGGGTCGGGGGCCATGTTTTCATTGGTAAGTGGCATGGGTGGACCAAATCAAGCGGCAAATGCAGTCACTTCAGGACTTTTCTTTGCTCTTGTTCAAGGCGGACTCTTTCAGGTGGGTGTGAAGGAAAGCCAAATGATCTTCATGCAGATTTCACGAGGCTTTAATTACTACATTGTGCCTCTGTTTCATTAGGGGGGCCATTACCATTGAGCTTCCCATGTTGGCAACATAACAGCAAGGAAAGCCAAATGATCTTCATGCAGATTCTACGAGGCTTTAATTATTACATTGTGCCTCTGTTTCATTAGGGGGGCCATAACCATTGAGCTTCCCATGTTGGCAACATAACAGCAGGGAATGTGTATTCAATGAAGATTCTAGAAATGAATTCCTTTCTTTCATTGTTTTTTGTTTTTTTGGGCTGGGGCGGTGAGGCATTAACTCTGGCATGATCAAGTAGTGAGGTGGCGTGCTTAGGCCCCTGGATGTTATGTGGGTTCATAGTTTGGCGTCCATTCAACTATTTCCGTGCTAAGATTTTATATTCCTAAATCATGCAGTTAGGACAAAAGTTCTCTCAACCACCATCTGAAGATATTCACTATGCTACGACGAGACACATGTTGCACGGCCTTGGCCTTCAGAGTTACGAGAAGAATTTCAAGAGAGGCTTGTTGACAGACAACACTTTGCCTCTACTCACGGACAGGTTGGCCATTGGCATTTATCTTTTTTTATTTTTCCCTAGAGTTTTTTTTATATATTGGCTGCGTTTGGAAACATGTTGGGGAGCCCGTTTTGGCTCCCCAAACCCATTCTCACGCAAGCCGAGACAAAATTCCTCTCACATAAAG
>JANTPZ010145388.1:0-28357 GCA_025593235.1 Vachellia pachyceras | reverse complement strand
AAGTACGCTATCAGAATGATTGCAAGTACTTGACGTTTTCTATACATCCCAAGGTTGAAAAGTACTTGGTAACCATGAGATTAAAATGGAAAAGGTTGAGCATTAATTTAGCTCTTAATAGACCTGTAAGCATATATTTGCTGGAGCATTTATCATGGTGGTGCTCTTGATGGAGTCTACCTATAAGAAAGTGAAGTGAGGCCGCTTCTAAAAGTCTAAGGGCTTGACTCTGAAAGCTCTCATGAAAAGGATATGGACACAAGGCCATAAACGTGTCGTTTAAAGTGGCATACATTGGCCCGAGATCTTATGCGTAATTCACGCACACCTGTTCACATGAGATAATTGGTTCAAAGCCTAGTCTACCACATTATTTCATATGGGTGAAACCGTGTCTTACTTAGGTAAAGGTTCAAATCCTCGAGATACCTTTATTGACAACATGAGATTTCCGAAGTGATAAGAGTTTTGATCATTTTTAAAAAAAATGGTGGGGGATTGTTGGAATATTTTTCAAAAATGAAAAGATGTAATTGTTCAAAGGAAGAGATGTGATTTTTCATAAAGTTGTGTCCTTATGAATTAATTAATTTATAAATTAATTAGTTTATTTGAAAGGGTGTGTAGGGGGTTGTAATTCTAAAGTCATGTATCCCTACATAACATAAAGGTACAACTTTTCATTGAAGATTCATATGGTTGTGACTTCTTGAATTGGTATGGTTGTGACTCTTAATTGAAGAGACATTATTTCCAAAAGGCACTACTTCAAGACATCTCTCCATCCTCTATAAATACCCTCCCTATCCCCCCATTTAGACACACAATTTTTCTTCATAACAATATCAAACTCATTGTCTTTCTCTTTGAGTGCACACTTAGAAAAAGACAAACTATCTCTTTGTAAAAGCCTTTGTTGTCTTGGCTTGAGTGTAGGGAGTGCAATCCATACTCAAGGGTCTCTATTGTATCCTGCAGGAAATTCACCGATTAACCCAACTTGCACCCTATAATATAGGAATAGGTGGGGGTGAATTAAGCCTAAAGGAAAGTGTTGCCCACGCCTTGGAGACACTGTACACAACTTTCCTTTCCATCTTCTTCATCTCTTTTTCTTGTACTCTTCAGAGAACCATTCCCACCAATATCGCCAACAAAATTTCTTGAATGTGATCTGTACATGCCTATTTTCCAACTGATCCTCCTTAGTGAGATCAACCTTAATCATGCAGAATGGTACCTGAATCAAAACTTTAAAGGAAAAACCGAATAACTTTATTTCTTTATAACCTTATTTCTGATCAGAATAAATTCTTAAATGTTCATAAAATCAAACACCATATACATACTCCTACTAAACTAGGATGATATCCTCATCATAAAACACATCGTTCCAAGCTGTGTGCTCGTGAAAGACCTTGGTTGTTACTCCCTTTGTTAGGGTTAAACAGTTATGGAGTATGTCCGAATGTGTTCAGAGAAAACTGTCCATTCTGCACCATATCCTTAATAGCTAGGTATTGGAATACAAGACTATCGTCATATTGTCACAGTATAACTTTAATGGTCTTTCAATACTTTATGCAATTTGTAGCCTAGTGACAAAGTTACACAGTTATATTCTATGGTTGGATGCCTCCCAAAATGCTACATGCTTTGCTTCCATTGAGGAGGAAGCTCCAAGGAATGGCTCTATCAGCTAGCATGTAAACGTAGCCTAATGTGGATTTCTTAATGCATTGACATCCATCGTGATCAGAATCAACATACCAAATGATCTCTAACTGATCTGATTTACGATACATGAATATGTAATCCTTTATTCTCTTTAGATATCTCATAAACCGTTTGGCTGCTTTACAATCGTTTATACCTGGGTTATTCATATATCTACCTACCATTCCAGTATCAAACACGAGATCTGGTTGCGTACACACTTGAGCATATTTATAAGACTCCGAACAGTTGAAGAGTATGGAATCTTTTTCCATTTCTTTAATCTCAAGTGTTGTCTTAGGGCATTGTTTGAGACTGAATTTGTCTCCCTTAGCAAAATGGGTGTTACCTAATTTACAATCTTGCATGCCGAACCTCTTAAGCACCTTATCAATATATCACTCCTTTGTGATAATCCAAGAACACCTCAATTTATGTCTAAGTGAACCTGGATTCCAAATACAAAGGAAGCTCACCAAGATCTTTTATTTCAAAATTATTTGATAGAAATTTCTTGGTTTGCTGCAACAAAACTGAATTATAGGCGGCAAGCAATATGTCATCAACATATAAAATCAGGAATATGAACTTACTCCCACTAACCTTACGATATACAAAATGATCAACAAGATTTACCTCGAAACTAAATGAGATAGTTACCTGATGAAATTTGTGATACCGTTGATGGGAAGCTTGCTTGAGACCATAGACGGATTTCTTTACTTTGCAAACCACAGAGTTAGGTTCTCCTAACACAAGTTCTCTGGTTGCTCTATATAAATCATCTCATCAATGTCACCATTGAGAAACGCAGTCTTAACATCCATCTGATGCAGCTCAAGATCAAAATGGGCGACTAGTGCCATGATTACTCTAAAAGAGTCTTTTCAAAGAAACTGGAGAGAAAGTCTCTTTCAAGTCAATCCCTTCCTTTTGAGTAAAGCCCTTTGCCACAAGACGAGCTTTATATCTTTCCACTTTGCCATTTGCATCCCTTTTGGTTTTAAATACCCATTTGCAACCAATGGGTTTTGCACCTTCTGGCAAAGGGATAAGATCCCAAACCTTATTGCCTTGTATGGACTTAAACTCCTTATTCATCGCCTCAATCCACTTTTGAGAGTTGGAGCCTTGATTGCTTGTTGGAAGTTGATTGGATCATCTTCCACCATACCATTTTCTTCCTCATGTTCATGAAGGAAGACAATGTAATAATCCAAAATTGCATTTCTCCTTTCTCATGTGGATCGTCTTAGCATCGTTTCTTGAGGTTATTGAGTTTCCACTTAAGGAACTTCAACCTGTATAAGAGGAATTTCAACTTGAACATCACTATGTGGAGGTTCAGGCTTTACTTCTTTAATCACAACAGGCATTACAATTCCTATATTGGAATTCCTGTGTTTTCAGAAGCAACTAATAGATTCGACTTAGTAATAGAGGTTGATTCTTCATCAAAAGTGATGTTTACTTTATTCTTCCCCCCAAGCTCAACATCCTCAAAGAAATGTATAGTTCCCGTTTCAAAAATATTCCTGAAAGTAAGATCATAAAACTTATAACCCCTTAAACTTTCAAAATATCCAATAAAGTAACTGCTAACTATTTGAGGTCCAATTTTTTTCCTGTGGCCTATAAGGCATTGCTTTAGTTGGACAACCCCAAATATGAAAGTTTCCTCAACCAGGTTATCACCAAGGAAGAGAGGAAGCCGTCTGTAGATGGGGAAGCAAGGCGGTCAAAATGAAACCCTTGGCTAACCAGGGGACCATAGCCCTGAATTTATAGATGGGCCCCGTATTCAGCCCATCAATGAATATGGGCCAGCTAGTTGGGCTTCAGTATATATTAGTCCATGACACTTAATTGAGCCCACTTAATTCCTTAAACCTTAGTAGATCACTTTATATTTGGGTCGGGACAAGAAATAATGTCACTCACCTATAAGTGAAATATGTGGCTCATTGTTGAAGTATTCCAACATCATCATCTTCTTCATTTTCACAAGAACGATTATTGTGACCTAGTTTTCCACAGATGAAACGGAATCTGGCCAACTTTTCATATTTCACTTTCACCATTGCATCCGGTAAGTTATTAGGCCTGGGAACCTTAAAGCCTGGAACTAGTGTCTTCTCGATATCCACTTCTACTCTGGCCCTACAAAAACTTCTGTGTGCAAATCTCTGTCATCTTCAGGATCTTCTACCTCAATGACTTTAACCACAAGCTTCGCCATTTATGTTTGTATTCTTTCTAGTTTGTTCTATTTAATTAGTAGGGGTGATATTGGTTCTGCGTTGATTGGAATAATTAATTATCTAGCTTTCTAAACCTATAGGTAACTGTAACTAGTATATATATGTGTGTGTAATCTTTCTAGTCTGTTTTATTTAAGTCGAGTCGTTTTTTCTGATGCATGCCTCGAAGTAATATTTAGTACGGTTCAATTGCTATATATTTTGTGTGACATTTTAAAATTGGGTGAAAGTGTAAAAATTTACATTAACTTTTATTAAAGTATATTCAGTACCATATATATTTTAGAGGTCACAAATATTTATAACTATTCAAGTTGCCACCAATAATATTATGACTGTTAAATATAAAATAACACCGTTACATATGCATATGCAAAAAATAATTGTAGGCCCCACTACAAAAATAATAGTGTTAGAGTAAAAGTATATTTAACTATTCTGACATTTTTGTTCACATTTTAAATATTCATAGATGTTTTTGCATTTTCAAAAAGTATATGATGGTGAACGTTTTTTCTGTAAAACCTCATAAATATTTTATTTGCACCTTAACTATTTAAAGTTCAAGAGACTTTCTTAATTACATTTCAAAATCTATGCGACAATTCCATACTTAGTCTTGATTAAAAAAATACTTAAGATTGATTTAAATATATTTTGGTATCATTCCATTATTTCATCCAAGTATAAACATTTATATTCTTGTCACTAAACCAATTCATATATAATATTCTTCTTGACGATGAATTCGATCTCAAATTTTGGACTGGTAAGGTTATTTTCTGTTAATGATATTATTATCATTTTAAGTGCAGCAAAAGGGACAATAGGGTGCATGGCTCTAGAATTGTTCTATAAGAATATTGGGGGAGTGTCTTATAAGGCTAATGTATATAGTTTGGGGTTTCTTTTGATGGAAATCGCCATAAGAAGGAATTTCAATCAAGATACAGAAGATTCAAGTTCACTTCCTGTTGTGGATTTATGACCAATTAGATGAAGAGAGAGACATAGAAATGGAAGATTTAAGTGAGGAAGAGAAGAATTTGATGAACAAAATGCTTATAACAGAACTATGGTGCATACATTTAAAGCTTGATTATCACCCTTCAATGAATAAGGTAATAGAGATCTTAGAAACCGATGATGTTTCAACTCTTGAAATGCCTCCAAAACCTTTTATATATCCTAATGAAAGGGTTTCAATGGATGGTGGTGCCAACTCTAACCTTGCAACATCCACCATCTCTGCATATTCTTCTAGTGGTAGTCTATTAGGTGACGTAGCAAGTGATAATGGGAAATAATAATTAGATATTGAAAATGGTGAAAAACAGGTATGATTTTAAAGTTTAGCTCATTACTTTTTATTTGATAACACTATTTTTTTATTACCTGGATGTCTATTGTACTTTAATAATATAGTATCTCAATTTCATTATTAATTTTGTCGTAACTATATATTTATTTAAAATTACTAATTAGTCAATTTAATCCATTAATAAATTTCTAATAAAATATTATATTAGTTTACTCGAAATTCAGTGACCATAGCTAGGTAAAAGATCATGCCAAGTAAATAAAATTTTGTTAATGATCTGTTGCAAATAAAATTTCAAAGTGATGATCTTTCAACATACTCCTTTAATTTTCAAAAATATGTTATTAAATACTATATATCTTATCTTAATATAAGAGTTTTTAAGATATTTAAAAGCATTAATATAATATTTGTTCCCTCAAGTATACTCTTATTTTGACTTTAATAAAATCAGTGGCTTTGGTGGTTCTGATTTTTATTAGATAATAGTAACCAATATTTTAAATGAAATGAAATTTGAGAGACCACTAATATTAAATTCAATGGACCAAAATTAAAATGAGTACAGATTTAAGGAACAAAAGATTGTATTAACTCAATTTAAAAAGTTAAATAAATTACTTGATTATAACATATATTTTGAAATACTTATGTGTATCATTAGATTGTATATCAGTTTATAAGTTAAATGAATTTATTTGACAAATTAATACATATTTTAGTTGATTAGGTTATTTATCCTAAAAAAGTTAATCGGCTCAAAGGTAATAGTGGATTTTGAGTTGAAAACAGAGTGACAACCTTAATTTGCCATATCACACACATATCATTAATTGTTAATAAAGAAAACAAGATGTTGAACTACTACTAAGACAACAACCCAAACCCCAGCAATAACTAAATATTGCCATCAAATACAAATCTAATCAGTTTACCAATAGGTACAACCAGCTTTGACGTCTTTTCAATTATCAGATGTTAATTTCCATTACTTGTACCCTCACCTAAACTATCATGAGAATGTACTGGAACTGTGGATGTTGTTTCATCAGAATTGGACATGGCATTCACTATGACTGTCTCATTAGGATATAGAGATGGCTTTGGAGGCATTTCAAGACCGTCCACATCATTTGCTTCTAACATCTCTATTACTTTGCTCATTGAAGGACGATCGATGGGCTTCAGTTGTATACACCAGAGTGCTACTATGAACATCTTCTTTACTAAATCCTTCTCTTCTTCCATCAACTCTTCCATTTCTATGTCTTTATTATCATCAAATTGGTCGTAAATCCACAAGGGAAAGTATAGTTGGCTTGAATGTTCTGCATGAGGATTCAAATTCCTTCTTTGACTTGTCATTTCCATCAAAAGCATCCCAAAACTATAAACGTCAGCCTTGAAAGACACTCTCCCAATATTCTTGTAGAACAACTCGGGAGCCATGTATCCAATTGTTCCCCTTGCTGCAGTTAAAGTGGCAATACTATCATCAACAGCATATAATCTTGCAAGTCCAAAATCTGAAATCTTTGGAGTAAAGTTGTCATCAAGAAGAATGTTATGAGGTTTGATGTCAAAATGCAATATTTGCATATCACATCCATGATGAAGGTAAGCAATCCCATGAGCCACTCCTAAAGATATCTCATATATCTTACGGTAACTCAATGAGACGTCTTTCTCTTTATGAAAAATATATTTATCCAAAGACCCACGGGACATAAATTCATAGACAAGAGCATGTTTCGTTCCTTCCACACAAAATCCAACAAGGTGTACCACATTGAAATGGTGTATCCTTCCAATAGTTGCCACTTCACTCATAAATTCTTGGCCATTTGCTTTATTACATTTACCTAACATTTTGATAGCAACGTTGGGTCCACTCCTTAGCTTTCCCTTATACACAGTGCCGAAGCCTCCTTCACCTAACTTGTTCTTGAAACCTTCAGTCATTGTCTTTAGATCCTTGTAAGAATACCTTATTGAAATGAGGTCATTAAGTCTTATAAAATCTTCAATATCTTCATATATTGACAAGTGTCTTCTACGACATGTGTAAATAAGCAAAAATGATAGGAACACGAGGCCAATTAAAAATCTGACGGTGATGGTTGGCAAAACAAATCTTCCAGTAAATAGTCCAAAGTGTATCAGAAGCTTTGATGGCCTATAGTCGTAGAAAATTCTGTCGTCTACATAATATAGGTTCGATATCCTGAATAGTCCTGCAAATGTATATTTCCTTAGTGACAAAAAATGGAAAAAAAATTATCTAGGATAATATGATTGGCTCCAATACATGGACCTAGTATCTAGAAGGGGAAAAAAAGGATTGGGATAGTATGGGATTGGGAAGTTCCATGTCAGACTAGACTAATTTCGGACTACTATATAATGTAAAGGCAAAATATGAGATAAATAAAGGGGAAAAAAAGTTAAGAATTCACCTTAAAATATGTATATTTAAAAAAGTAAATAATTTTTTTAAAAAGACTAGAGAAATTTGTGCCATAAATCATAGGCGATAGGACCTTACCTTGCCGAACTCCAGAGAGATAACCTGTAACAAATTTGTACGGAAGTTAATAATGGGAAAGGTAAAACAAACAGCTATTAAAAGCTTAATAGCCAATGAAAAATTGTTACCTTCCACAGATATGCGCAGCTTTGGCAGCTTTCCTACATCGCCCAAAAATATAATAAAACCTCATCTTAACTCAACATTCTAATATCAAAACCAGATAATAAGGATGTACTAGCAGGTAAAAAATTCATCATTTTTAACTAAATTACATATTTTTTATTCTAGATTTTGGCCAAAAAAATTGTAAACTGATTTGAGTTGATTGACCCTTTAGTTGATTTTAATTATTATTGTTTAACTGTATAATTCAATGAGACTTTAGAAGCGATATGCTTGTTAAATTATGCACTACTTTGTCTCACTTTCACCAACTCCTTTCAAAGTGAGATATCAAAAAATTAGACGAGCTATTAAAATGATCAAATCATCACTAGCAGGATCTCATCAAATATGGTATAATTAAGTTTTGGACAGTATAAAAGTATATATAATATTTAAAAAATAATGTAATTTTAATAACTTTATTAAATTTACTCAAACGTCTTTTATAAAGTTGGAATGAGGATAAGTGAAACATGCAATAAAAAGGAGAAAGACTTTGAATCATATATACTTTTGAACCCTTGAAAACTTATTTATGGGTGACGCTTATAATAAAAAAAATTTGTTGCTGATAAGTATATAATAACGAATTAATTCTGGTGTTAATAAATAGCATGTTTATAGTCCTGAATTGTTATTGAGATTTTTTATAATTAATTAATTAATTCTTTAAGACCTCAAATTTGTAAATCTCTGTAGGGAATTAGGGTACACATAGAATCAAATGGTAAGGTATTCCGTGAAGGAAGAAAATATATGTTGGAATCTTAAAAGAGTATTTGTTGAAGCAAAACCTTTATAGCTTAAACCTCCGAAAGGATTGTTTTTAAATCCAGAGTGGTTTGGGTTGGGTACTCTCTTTGCAAACTCAAAAACATAAAATAAAATAAGAAGGCCAAGAATAAGTTAGCATAGAATCAGAATTCAGATACTTACTACTGCAATTGTAATATATTCCGAGGGGGGAATAACAAAACGACGGGGTCCAGCAATATGGACCTTGGCCTTGGGTTTCAGGGCTGTACGCGCAGTACATGGAATCTGAACAATTAATATCAGCACAAGCTTGTTTCAACCATGAAAGCTCAAATCCAGAGGAAAGCACTGTATGAATATCAGCGTAGGACTTGTTTCTTCCACGAGGCACCAATGTTTCCCAATCTGAGGCAATTGGGGTCACCGATATCAGACGGCACTGCGGTTGAACCTGCCGAGCCAGCAAGTCTCCGGCGACGGCATAAAGATATCCTTCTCCTCCTTCGGATTCCCGATTCACACAGGGAGACGTATCCAAATACGCTGCGTCCTCCCTCACTGGATAGCTGCAGTTCAGGTACCCCACCTGCCTGTATAAGTCAACTACAACCGGTGCGTCGCTGTTTCCTCTACTTTCATAGTAGTCGCTATAAGGACACGGGAAATATTTGCCGTCGGGTATGGAATAGAGAGGGCGGGAGGAGCAATTGCCTTTGTGAATGCCTTCATCTACGAGTCTGATTGTGAAGTTGTTGTAGTTTATTCCCAGAACCCTGTATCTCCCTACCACCGGGTATGTACCGTTATGCAATTCATAACAATTATCACCATAATCAAGTAAAGGAAGGAGGGTGATGTTGTTTTCACAGTGTAGCTGGTAGTCGCGGTGGCCGCAGTGGGGTGGGTCGTGTGGTAGTCGGAATGGGTATGAGATGTTTGTGATAATGCCACAACGAGAAGGATTACACGATTTGTTGTCTCCTTGAGAAATGCTCGTCACAGCTCCGAGAAGAAGCAGAGACAGCCACAACACTTCTAAACTTCCTTCCTCTCTTCCCATCTCTCACTTGCTGCCTGCACTCACGATTTATGTGAGCAACCAGATCCTTTCCACACACACCCCAGAGATCCAACCCCTGACCTCCCTACTATATTAGTCCTGGTGATTATTATATGACTTGGTCTTCTTTGTTCTTTTGCGTCACCTATTTTTGCCCTTTCTTCTTTAAAAAAAATTTGAATTTCTGGATAAAAGTATTTTTAAACGAATTGTGGAAGGATGAGTATCATACACGCAAAGTCGAATAAGTAATCATAACTTTACAAACAACTCGTTAATTAGTTAGATGGAGTGTTTCACACACGTTAATGAAATTTTAAAAGTGCCTCCATTCCATTTGATTTTACTGCTTCCACCGACGCAAATACCATCATTCCTCCTGGACATTTGATTCGTGAATTAGAATAATTCATACATTCGTTGGCTTGCCAAAGATGTGTGTGTAGCTTTTACTTTTATTTTTATTAAGAATATTTTGTAAGATTTATGAATCTTTTTATTATTAACGTGCCAATTTATGCTTTCTGCTTAACATACTCTATAACACTGTCAAATTAATGTAGTGAATGGGAGAATAAATAATTCATTGCCTTTATCAGAATATTGTAAATCTAACATTATTCTGACATTTGTCCCATCTAATAGAATATATTGTTTAAAAGATCTTAGGTACCTTGTAAAAATGAAAAACAAAAGATCTGCTTTGATCTAATACAAACTTGTTTGAAAGTGGAAGTTGTCTTGTTTTTATTCCTTAATTAAAATCCAGAAATAACAAGTTTGTTCATCCGCATACATTCCATGCTCATAGGGTTGGATCCGTAAATGGAGGTGCATGCATATTGGATTATTGGGTCACAAGGTCACTGGTGTACAATAGCTACATTTTACATGAATGTTTAATTTTACTCATACCTTTATTTTTATTGTGTATAATGTATATTAAGTAGGGATAGAATTAAAAAAGGTCAAATGTTAACGGATAATAAAGTTTGATTTTTTAATTTGTTTGTATAAAACATATTAAAAGTAACTTATAAGTAGAATTGAAGGACTATCTTGCAATATTTTTATGGTTAAAGGGTAAAAATACTGTAGATGTTTTCTCTAAAGAGCATTAGACATCCAGAAGATTTCAAAAGGGCAATTTTCCCGAAAAGTTCAAAAATCAAAGCAATTCTACTTTGGAAGTTTGAAAAACGGGGTCATGTCGCCCTTCTGTTAACAAATAAACAGTCAACGTCTATTGACCACATTAAACGGTGTTAAAGAGGAAAAATACTATGGAAGTTTTCTTTTAGATTATCAGGCAACCAATACTCATACCCTCTTTAATTGTTTAACTTTCTTAATTTTCTTAAATAAGTCAATCAGATCCTATACTAATGATTGGAATTAGTATTTTTTATTTATATGCTATTAAAATGTGAAATTCCTAAAACACCCTTCCCAAAAAAAAATTCCTCTCACCTGAACACATCCACTATTTTGACCAAAAAAAGCTATCCACTGTCAATGGCATCCCCAGCGAAAATCCAATACATCATTAATAATCAAATTGTAAAGATTTCATTTTGATGAAAAATTAAATTCAATCCGTCTCAAAAATACTCAAATTTGCAGGGGAAAAATAGATGGTGGGGTAAAAGAAGTTCTTAGTGAAATCCAAAAGAGTTAAATCAGAAAAATATTGTTGGCGCCAAATTAAGTGGAATCATATCTGATAAAGCAAATAGAAATTATGATTGAATTTTCCCCATAAATCTCCCTTCTTACGATTAATCCAGTAACCTTAACTTGCAGGCTCTCACTTTTTTTTACGAGTATGATTATTTTTTTTTAGTTCTGTTTTTTTAGATAGGTATTCAGAATAGGTTTATGATTAATATTCAGATTATATATATATGCTAAAGTATACTTTTATTCCTTTATGTTTGCGTTAGGTTTTATTTTAGTTCTTTAAGTTTAAAAAGTACACTTTCAGTTCCTCAAACTTAACGCTGTTAGTCTCTCTTAACAGAAATTGTTGATGCATCAAATTTAATTGATGACTGTGCAATAAAATGTTGACAAAGCATACGTACATTTTAATTTTAATTTAATAATATAATAAATTTGATATTTTAAATTTTGCAAAATAAAAAAATTTAAAATAACGACGTTAAGTTTGATAAGTCAACAATTTCTGTTAAGAGATATTAACGGCGTTATGTTTGAAGGACTGAAAGTGCACTTTTTAAACTTAAAGAACTAAAATGAAATCTAACGCAAACATAAAGGACTAAAAGTATACTTTAGTCATATATATTGGGTAGGGAAGCCAATTAGGCTACAGGGTTAATATTTTGAGTTTTTTTGGGGAAGTACTTGTACCATTTGTATCATGTTACAAATATTTATCAAAAATTTATAAAAAAAAGGGAAGGAAAGTAAAAAAAGAAAAAAAAAAGCTATCCATCAAGAGTTCAATTTCAACTATTTTCGTATATCTTTTTTAGGGTTATCAGGCAATCGAAACCCATACCCTCTTTAATTGTTTAGCTTTTCTAGTTTTCTCAAATTAGTCAACCGGATATATGTTAATGATTGGAACTAATGCTATTAAAAGTGAAATTTCTAAAGTATCCTTCCCCAAAAATTCCTCTCACCTAAACTCATCCACTAGTTTGACCAAAAAAGCCTATCCACCGTGGATGACATCCCCAGTGAAAATCCAATACATCATTAATAATCAAATTGGAAAGATTTCATACTGATGAAAAAATAAATTCAATCCGTCTCAAACAAACTCAAATTTATAGGGGAAAAATAGATGGCTAAGTAAGAGAAGTTCTTAGTGAAACCCAAAAGAGTTAAATCAGAAAAAATTGTTGGACACTAAATTAAGTGGAACCATATCTAATAAAGAGAATAGGAATTATGATTGAATTTTCACCAGAAATTTCACTTCTTACGATTAATCTAGTAACCTTAACTTGCAACGAAACTGGCTCTCACTTTTTTCACGAGTATGATATTTTTTTTGGTTCCGTTTTTTTTATTTTTTGAGAAAGGTATTACGAGTAGGTTTATGATTAATATTCATTGCTCACTAGATTTTGTTAGAGCTAGCCACTCCATTTAATCTTGGGGAAATTACACACGTATCCCAAGGAGTAAAAAATACTACAAAAATCCCTCATAATTAAGAAATTAATGTGGATTCCAATGGGACCTAAGGGGTATTATTTGTAAAAGCAAAAAAGACCAAATTACCCTCCATTGAAAGTTCTTCATAAACTTCCCGGCGAACTTAAAAATTTGTATTGACAACCGAAACAAAATAAATGATAAATTGAGCATCACCAATGACAAGTTAATGGAGCATGTTACTAATTTGTCATTGGTAGTGCTGAAATTATCATTTAAAGTAGTTCAGTTGTCAATATATATTTAATGTTTCCAGCTCATATTTTAATTGTATAACCAAAACCATTAAAATTATCAATTAATTTTTCAATACAGATTTAATGATGTGCAACCAACATCTTTTGAGGAGTAATATTGATGTGGTCATATTCTAATATGATTAATTAAACATTTTGAGGATTTTTTTTCTAGTTAGCTTGTGCAACTTTTCTGCTAATTGGGGTTAAGAGACTTTTTAGATTTGCATATTAGGTAGTTTAGATTCGTACTCATACATATTATATATCTTCAATTTTCATACTTTATGTTATGCATATCAGAACTACATTGCGTATCATTTGATAGTGTTCAAGTTGTCATTTAATATGCTTTAGTTATCAATACAGATTTTTGAATTTGTGGGGGCAAACTTTCAATGAAAGGTAATTTGGTCTTTTCGCTTTTACAAATAATATCTTTAAATCTCATGAGACATCAAATTAATTTCTTGATCTTGAGGAACTTTTTTTATCGTATTATCTGCTCCTTTATGACTAAGGCGTAATTTCCCCTTTGATCTTTGGATGTAAATGGTCAGAAATCAAAACATTGGACCACAACAATTAGTGAACTCAGTTTTCAAACAATCCAACACCTTGCATGATAATATATACAATGGTCCCACGGTCCCTATCTTTGTTTGTCTGAGTGTTCACCAAGTCAAGTCAGTCAACTATATTAAACTGATCCAATAATTGTCATGGTTCAATGTTTTTGACCGTTTCCATGCGAAGATATATGGTCACTATTCAACTATTCATTGCTATGGTCACTATGAAGTTTTTTCCAATGCCAAATGCATTCACAAAACTATATCTTCAACGGAAGATTTTATATATATATATATTGGGTAGGGAAGCCAATTATGCTACAGGGTTAATATTTTGAGTTTTTTTTGGGGAAGTACTTGTACCATTTGTATCATGTTACAAATATCTATCAGGAGTTTATAAAAAGGGGGAAGGAAAGTAAAAAAAGAAAAGAAAAAGAAAAAGAAAAGCTATCCACCATCAAGAGTTCAATTCCAACTATTTTTATATATCTTTTTTTTTTCTAATGATAAAACTTATGAAGCTGACTTATGGAAAACAGGTGTCTCAAATTTTCCACATGATGTGGATATTTGATAGAAAAATCGACCAAAACAAAAGCGAAACCCTTAGAAATATAAAACAATTTGGACAATGTGAAGCAAGGTTTCTAAATTGCGTGTAAAATACTGATTCGTCACAATGGAATAGTTCTCTAGACTTACAAAACAAGTTAGAAAGATATGATAAAATTTCAAAAATTGGAGTTATTAGAAAAATTCATTAGATTTGAAAATGTTGTTGAAAACATATGCATCTATGATTTTTTATACTCATCTATCCTATTTATAGGTAGATGGAGAAGATTTTATTTGATCGTATTTATAAGTCAAGTAACTGAATTTTTGTATGAATGTATAATTTACGTTTCATTTTTTATGTATTATTGATATATCTTTAAGATTAGTAGATATCACAACTTTTTATCTAAAAAATCTATAGTGATATTTAAACAAACAAGATTTCTATAGCAGACTTTATCTAACAAAATGAATAGACTTGATATCTAAAAAAAATAATAGAGTTGATATGTAAAAAGGAAAGAGATATAAAAATATAACTATATAAAGATATATATTTAAGATTAATAAATATTGCAACTTATAGAGAAAATAATCAATAGATTTTATATTTAAAAAGGAAAGGTATAAAGATATAACAAGATTACATTGCAAAGACACAATTTATATCTTAAAATAAATGTAACTGTATATATTTACTCTTGCTTGGTCTCAAAGTGCAATTTATTCATTACTCGTCAATACCGTTAGTTTTACTTGATAGAAAATGTTAATTCAATTGCAATTATGCTATTAAATGATCTTAAAATATAATTGAATGATGATTATTTAATATACTTTTAATTTTTAAAATTTAACCATATTTTATTGATATTTAATTGCAGAATCACCATTTAAATTTGCTAAATTATCATTTTGTGTTAAATCAAACTAAGGTAGTTAATAATGAATGACTAAAAATATACTTTTTAAACTTAATAGACTAAAACTTGACGTAAATTTAAAAGACAAAACATATGTTTTAACCTAAAATAAAACTTCATACAAGGAGTAGAAAATACTACAAAAAAGTCCCTCAAAATCAATAAATTAATGATAAGTCCTATGGGACCTAATGTGTGTTATTTGTAAAAGTGAAAAAAATCAAATTACTCTAATTGGTGGTGCTCAAGTTGTCATTTAATATACTTCAGTTGTCAATAAAGATTTTTTATTTCGCCAAGGCAAACATTCAATGGAGGGCAATTTAATCTTTGCTCTTTGACAAATAATATCCCTCAAATCCCATTGGACTCCACATTAATTTTTTGATTTTGAGAAATTTTTTACAGTATTATGTGATGGAACTTATGTCTAATTTCCCGTTTAATCTTTATATGTAAATGGTCAAAAGTCAAAACTATGGGCCCAACAACCAGTGAACTGAATTTTCAAACACTCTAGCACCTTGTATAATAATATCTACACTGATCCTGTTGTCCCCTATCTTTTTCGGTCCAAGTCGTCATCAAGTTAAGTCAGTCAACTTGTGTTGGGAAGATAATGTCAGTCCACTGTATTAAACGGGTCCGATGAAGTTAGTCACCTTAAAGGAAAAAAAACTATTTATATATATATATATATCTTTTTTCCTAAAGAAAAAAAATTATGAAGTTGACTTGTGGAATTTGAATTTTCTTCTTGGGTTTTTGTTTAAAGAAAAACCCATTGACAAACAAAATAGTAGTCATTGATGCAAAAGTCTTCAGAAGTTTATGAACTTAGGAAAAAACCATCACTCTGGATGGCGATATGAAAAACAAGTATCTCAAATTTTCATCATTATATAGATATTTGATTGAAAAATCGACCAAAATACAAATGAAACCCTTAGAAATATAAAACAATTTGAACATTGTCCATGAAAACCCTAAAAAATCAATAGTTGATATCTAAACAAAAAAGATTTCTATAGCAGACTTTATCTAAAAACTCAATAGACTTGATATCGAAAAAAAAAGAATAAAGTTGATATTTTAAAAAAAGGAATAGAGTTGATATCTAAAAAAGAAAAAAACATATAAAAATATAACCATATAATGATATATCGTTAAGATTAATAGATAACCCAACTTATAGAAGGGAAAAAAAACCAATAGAGTTTATATTTAAAAAAAGAAATATTAAAGATATAACAAGATTAAGGGGTAAAGACACAATCTGTATCTTAAAATAAAAGTTCGTACAATATGAATAAAAGATAACTAAAATGAACAAAAAATTGCATATAATCATCAAAAGGAACCAGATTGGGTAAATTCAGAAAGAAATAAAAAAAAAGGTAAAATCAGAAGCATCAAAGCAAGTTAAACATTCAAGCCAAAAAAATATATCTATATATAGACTCGCCTAACGTGAAAGAAAACAAGTTGAAATTCACTTAATTAAATTTGAAAATATATTTCAATCATCCCACAAAGGAAGAAAGTGCAGTGTTTTTGCCAGAAATCGAAACAAACAAATTCAAAATATTGCAAACACAGGAGGAACTAAGGGTCAATAATATCTTGCATTTGGAATTGAACGACAAATGTACTGACAGTGATAAAGGAAGTAGAGGAAGCATGAAAGGTTCGATGCAGGCACTGAAAAAACAAAATTGAGAATTTTGGTTGAGAAATAAAAGGAAAAATATTTTGCAGATATCAAGGGCAGCAAAGAATGAGAATCTAGGAATGAAGAAGCATAAGGGTAAAAGAGACAATTTCTAATTGGTAGAGCTTGATCGTGGTTTTTCAAACGCACAAGCACACCCCTCTGGTGCTTATGCTAAACACGCTGTTGGAGAGTGAAATCACTATCAATAAGAGTTTTTAATAAACAAAAACCCAAACAGGATAAATGGGCTCCATACGCACCTTTTTGGGTTCAAACATGTTAATTTGTCCTTCCATCACTAAATTAAATAGACACTTAGAGTTTGTTTAAAAATTCGGTGAAAAATAGTTTTTACGAAGTTCAAGATAAAATCTAGGTTTTAAAGAATGAATTTTGAGAGAATAACTTTTTATGGATTCTGATGTAAAACGTAGGTTTTGAAAATGTGATTGTTTATGTTTGGGAATCTGTGGGGAGAAAGGAGTTTACAGATTTCAAAATTATTTTACAGATTTCGAGATGATTTTATGGATATTAATATGCTTTTTACGAATTTTAAAATACTTTTTACGGTTTTTGATATTCTTTTTTGTCTTGACTTACGTGTACCGTTTGGAAAAAGTTTTCCCAAACATGCACATTGTATTTGGAAAGTTACAGTGAGAATAACTTTTACGGATTTCGAGGTAAAAAAGTAAGTAGTAAAGATGAAAGAGAAAGAAAGAAAAAAGAGGAAAGAGAAAATTTATTAGGAGAGGGAATGTGATTTGATAAGAAAATAACTTTTTAAAATCTATGTTTCAAACCGAGATTGTCTCTAAAATAGATTTTCTAAAAAATGTGAATACTTGAACAAAAACCTAAATTTTAAAATCAAAATAAGATTTTACCATAAAACCTAAATTTTGAAACAGGCTACCAAACAGGCCCTCAGTCATCCCTGTAGAGACTTCTAGACTTACAAAACAAGTTAGTCAAAAATGATAAAATATTCAATGGTTTTAATTTACAATTAATGAACAGTTCCATTAGGCAACGATGTGGAAAATTCTCTAATTTTCCACAATACATTTATATTTGGTTGAAAGCCTGTTTTCCCAATAGATAAGCCAATCCGATTTTCAAACCCCCCAAGAAATATAACTACATTCAGCAGAAAGCATACATTAGCAAATCGATAATAAAAGGATTCATAAATCTTAAAAAAAATCTTAATAAAGGCAAAAGCTATATATATATATATATATATGGAAAGGCAACATATTATTTATTCCAATTAATGAATCACATCTAACTCTGAATTCAAATGTCTTGCAGGAGCAATGGTTCTTGTATTGATTGAAGTCGTAAAATCAAATGAAGGGGGGAGACACCTTTAGTTTATCTACTTCTCCTTCCATCATTTGTAACATTGTTTTAATGAAGGGGGGAGACACCTTTAGTTTATCTACTTCTCCTTCCATCATTTGTATCATTGTTTTCATCTATGGACGATTTATTGGGTGCTAATGAATGTACCGAAGTCCTACTATTGCTAGTTTTTTAACAATTTCAACGCCAACTTCATTTTTTTATGTAAATAGTGGTGTCTCCTCCTTCATTCAAATTATGGATCCGTTCTAGATATAGAACTTGTAAAATTGCTTGATTTGTGTCGGCATTTTTCCTTCCACCAACCATTTTTAGAAGGAGCATTCCCTAACCATAAATATCTTACTTGTATGACACATTTCCAAAATTGCGAGAGAAAACTTCAGGTGCAATATATCCTAGTGTTCCCCTTATTGCTGCCATGGACATTGTACTTTGATTTTTGGAACACAATTTAGCAAGACCGAAGTCAGAAATTTTAGGATGGAAATTTCATCTAATAAGTAATAATACAATATAAGGGTTGATATCAATATCAATTCCGGTGTCCCTTTCAGACCCCAAGAGCAATGCTTTTTTCATCTTATTAGTCTTATATTTAAACATACGTACCTAAATGTAATGTATTCCTCCATATCAACTTGGACCAGCTCATTTGCTAAGGTGAGTAGGGAGAAATATTCTATCTTTTTCTCAAAAATGGTGCCTATCTTGATGAGGAAAAATATTCAACGCATTGCTGGTATGAATATTTCGACTGAAATTGGTAAGTATATAGGATTTCCTTTATTTAGAAAGAGAAAGCCTACTGAGAATTTTAAATTCATTATTGATAGAGTTAAAGATAAATTATCTGCCTGGAAAGCAAACTGCCTCTCTATTGCAGGAAGAATCACTCTTGCAAAATCGGTTCTTAACACTTGCCCTTTATACTCAATGCAAATTGCTAAAGTTCCTTTGTCTATTTGTAATGAAGTCGGAAGGCTCCAACGGAATTTTATATGGGGTTATGAGTGTAATAGGGGTTTCCACCCCATTCGGTGGGGGATAGCCACTCTTCCCAAATCCCATGGTGGGCTCAGGTTTAGAAAGTTGCAGTCGATGAATCGTGCCTTTGGAGCTAAAATTTCTTGGAACCTTCTTATGGGAACTTTTGGGTTATGGACTGAAGTTTTGCAGAGCAAGTACATGTTTAGAAGCGAGCATAACCTTCTCAACTCTAAACCAGGTGACTCTTGCCTTTGGCTTTTTGTTTGTGAGCAACAGAATCTAGTTGAAAATGGTATCAAATGGCAGGTAAGAAATGGGAGTACGGTGAGTTTCTTCTTGGATATATGGTTAATCCCGGGAAAGAAAATTAAAGACATGTGTTTGAGGCCCCTTGCTGAGGTAGAAGAAAATTCTAAAGTAGCAGATTGGGTAATTAATGGCAATTGGGATTATCATCGTCTGTATAATTTGGTGAATGGTGAATTTATCTCCAATTTGATTAATTCCATCCCACTGAGGGCTGACACGAATAATGATATTATGACTTGGGGTTTTACTGGCTCTAGGATTTTCACGGTTAAAATTGCCTATTTTTCTATTGAACCCAACCCTCCAAATATGTTTATCCCTATGTATAAGCAAATTTGGAAGCGGAAATGAGCTGAGAGAATTAAGATCTTCCTGTGGAAGGCCTTCTACGATAGATCCCAACGAATGGATGGCGGAGCAGATGGTCAAGTGTGTTTCCGTTGTGCCCTTCCTGTCATGATGAGGAAGAGAACACTCTTCATGTGCTTCGGGACTGTAAGTATGCAGAAATATATTGCTTAATTCAATAAAGCCCGCTCACTTCTCTAGCTTCTTCTCATATTCTTTGCGTGATTGGTTTGCCTTTATCTAAAGAGGAATCTGGGATTGGTTTCTATCTCGAATTGGGATTTGTTTTGGGTATGGTTTATTGGGGTCTATGGATTTGGAGGAATAAGGATATTTTTATAATGATTTTTCAAAGCCTCCTGATCCTCTTATGTCAATCCTTTCTTCTTGGAAGCTTTTTGTTCAATGTAGTGACATCTTACAGGTGCACCCTGATTTAAGAGCCAATCGTTTATAGCGTTGGGTGCCACCAGATAGTGGGTGGATAAAAGTTAATGTCGATAGAGTTGTGGCCCAAGGTTCCAAAAAGGCAGGTTGTGGATGTATCTTTAAGGACCACTTGGGTACCTGGATATTGGGGTTTACCAAGGCCTTGGGGCAATGTGAACCCATGTTGCTGAAGAATGGGAGATTTACAACACCCTTCACTTAGCTTTTGTGTAACGTCCTATCAAGTGAAAAAATACAGAGATAGAAGGTGCAGAGCTTGTGTGACAGAAGGAAGAATGGAAGAGTGAGGGAGAAGCTGAAGTGTTATGTAAGGAAAGAAAACAAAATAAAAAATATATATATTTGAGGGATAGACGTGTGGGGTGGGGTGTTATAAAGACCCCACCACCCCTCTTATCACACACACTCTTTCATAACACATATGCACACACACCCCTATTTCCAAAAAGGAGAGGAGCGTGAGAGAAAGCCAGAGAGAGTGCGTGAGAGGGAGGGGAGAGTTCAAGGAGGTGACTTTCAGTCTAAAGATTCTACTTCTAAGAGTATTTAGGTAAGTAAAATTATTTATTTTCAGTAAATTTCTTTATGAAAGTTGTTATAACTATTTTTCTCTTCTTAATGGTAGTAATATTATGTTGATTAGAGAATATTTTTGGATTTCGATATTGGCATAAGACCATATATTAGTACAAAAAATTTTATTATTGATTTTTATGTGAGTAGAATTATTTATTTGATATATGAATTATTTTAGAAATTATTTATCTATTTTGTTGTTGTGTACGGTTTCTAATATACAGGATATTTGACGTATTAAAGTTGAGTTAAATATTTTATTTGATATTTTAGAGGTAATAGTAAATCCTTAATAGCTTAAGTATTTTATTTGATGTTGTTGGAGATAATAATAATTTTATTTATGTGTTAAATATTTTATTTAAGAGTTTAACTTAGTGTGACATTATTTTTAGTATTGAGATATTAATAGTTTTAAAATATATTAAGATATATGAGGATTTTGATAAAATGAGATATTTGAGAAATTATTAGAGATTTCTTTAATGAGTATTTTAAATTCTAGATTGAATATAATTTTAGCTTTAAAAATATATGTGTGTGTGTATATTTAGTAGTGGCCTATTGTGGTATTAGAAATTCTAGAGGGATTTAAGTCCCTAAGTTGTTATTTTTACCACATAAATTAGTTATTAAACTAAAGTGTGGTAATGTTGGATTGTGTAGATTAATTAGGAAAAATTATTGGTTTTGAGCACGGGGATTTCTATTGTGATAGTGTTGTCTTTACTTGGCGAGAGGTAACCACTTTCCACTTATCATAGATATTGATGTTTGGCTTTTGAGTTAATTTGATATTATGCTCCGATGAAATGACATATGGATTTTCTATTAGAAAAATGTTTAGTAGGACTGGTGATTTTTTAAAAAATATATTTATAAAATATGAAAAGAAATTTATGGATAGCTACGGCTGCATCCACAAGAGCTAGACCGTTAAGTAGCTACGGTTACATCAAAACATATCATATTTGATATATGAGATGCTGGTGAGTAGTTACGGCTGCATCGAAACGGATGATATCTGGTTAAGAAAGCACTGGTCGGTGGCTACGGCTGCATCCACAGGGGTGACACCATTAGGTGGCTACGATTGCACCGAAACGGATGACATCTGGTTAAGGAAGCACCAGTGGGTGGCTACGGCTGCATCCATAGGAGCAACACCGTTAGGTAACTATGGATACACTGAAATGGATGACATCTGGTTAAGAAAGCACCAATAGGTGGCTATGGCTGCATCCACAGGAGCAACACCATTAGGTGGCTACGGCTGCACCGAAACGGCTCATATCTGATTATTGAGATATTGGTGGGTGGCTACGGCTGCATCCACGTGAGTACGACCATTAGGTGGCCACGGCACACCGCAACAGGAATATTTTATTAATGAAGTGCCGGTTTGTTGCAGAAAAGATTTAAATGATTTAATTATAACATTTTGTGCATCTCTATCTTATTCTGTCCCACTTGACACCTATTTAGCACACTCAAGTATGTACAATGAGTTGGAATTTGGTTATGGAGACTGTTGTCTCACCCCGTTGCTCTTAACATTTTTTCAGGGAATAGTTCCGGTGCTGGAACGTCGGGGAGAACTTCAGGGGCTTACATATTTCGGCATATCTCTATAAAGCCTCCATTGTTATTTTATGTACTAATTGATGAAGTATATTACCGTCTATAGTGCTCATTTTGTGAAATATGATTTTAATTGATTTATGCATGTTTTTTAGGCTTGATGTTTTTTATATTTAATGATTTTTATGTTGTATTCACAAATTTCTGTTTAGAGATATTATGTCGTATGGATACAATGAGAACTCTTTGTTGACTTATTGCTATAGAGATATTCGCAAATTCCTGCTTAGAGATATTTTAATTTAGGCTCGATGGACTTGCTAATTGACTTATTGGATATAGCTTTATGTTGATTTACATATATTTAAAGAGCTATTATTTGAGTTTAACAAAGAAGTGGTTACATTTTGACTTTGGTTTCAAAAGAATCATAATTGAGTCTGACGCTAAGTTATTGGTTGACATGCTTAATTTTAGTCAAAACTTTCCTAACTCTGGGCTCCTCTTTGATGAAATCAAGAAGCTTATTCAAAGATATTGGTATGTTATCATTCATCATGCTCCTAGGGAGATCAACCGCTTGGCGGACGTGCTTGCTAAAGAGGCTGTGTCCTCCTCTACTATTTATCAGTCTTGGCCTCATCATCTGCAGGCTATGTACTTGAATGACTTTCTGGGATCACATCCCCTTGTGTAATCTTTTGTTTTCTCTTGAGCCTTGTGTTCTCTTTCCTTGTATAAAAAAAACTTGGACCAGCCCATTTGTTATCATAGATCCGAAGATCTAGCCCACTGTCATGGCCATCTGGGTTGTGTGGAATTCTCCAACATCATCACTGCGATTTGGATCCACCAAAGGGGAAATACATATGGGCCTACATGATTCCCCAATCTAGCTCGTATTCGACCCATAGGCTTTGTCACCAGTTATCACTTGTTTTGCGCCCCATAAGGCAACCTGACATTGGCTCCCACTCCTTCCATCTTTTCCTTCACAACACCACCATTACCTATCGCCCCCTCTTCCCTGTCCCGACTTATCTGTTGACAAGAACTATCATCTCGACCAACTTCATCCAGTACCTCACATGACTTACTGTGCCTTCTCTGTTCACCACTATCCTCCCCCTCCGTGAAGAAGTTTATTTCGCAGAAGATTTTCCGGTGTATCCCGGCAGGGTTGCTCACACCGGTTGAGGACATATATGTGCATCGTACATTCTCCGAAATTTGTTCATTGGGTTATCATCTTCTTCATTTTCACAAGAACGATCACCGTGGCCACAGATGAAACGGAATCTGGCCAACTTTTCATTTTTCACTTTCACCGGTGCATCCGGTAAGTTATTCGGCCTGGGAACCTTAAAGCCTGGAACTAGTGCCTTCTCGATATCCACTTCTACTCTGTCATCTTCAGGATCTTCTACCTCAATGACTTTACCCACAAGCTTCGCCATTTATGTTTGTATTCTTTCTAGTTTGTTCTATTTAATTAGTAGGGATGATATTGATTCTGCGTTGATTGGAATAATTAATTATCTAGCTTTCTAAACCTATAGGTAACTGTAACTAATTTATATATATATATATATATCTATGTGTGTGTAATCTTTCTAGTCTGTTTTATTTAAGTCGAGTCATTTTTTCTAATGCATGCCTCGAAGTAATATTAAGTACGGTTCAGTTGCTATATATTTTGTGTGACATTTAAAATTGGGTGAAAGTGTAAAAAATTACATTAACTTTTATTAAAGTGTATTCAGTACCATATACATTTTAAAGTTCACAAATATTTATAACTATTCAAGTTGCGAGCAATAATATTATAACTGTTAAATATAAAATAACACTGTTACATATGTATGTGCAAAAAACATTGTAGGCCCCACTACAAAAATAATAGTGTTAGAGTATTTTTAACTATTCTGACATTTTTGTTCACATTTTAAATGTTTATAGATGTTTTTGCATTTTCAAAAAGTATATGATGATGGACGCTTTTTCTGTAAAACCTCATAAATATTTTATTTGCACCTTAACTATTTAAAGTTCAAGAGACTTTATTAATTACATTTCAAAATCTATGTGATAATTCCATACTTAGGTCTTAGAATAAAAAAAATACTTAAGATTGATTTAGATATATTTTGGTATCATTCCATTATTTTCATCTAAGTATAAACATTTATATTCTTGTCACTAAACCAATTCATATCTAATATTCTTCTTGATGATGAATTTACTTCAAAGATCTCAAATTTTGGATTGGTAAGGTTATATTATGTTAATGATATTATTGTCACTTTAAGTGGAGCAAAAGGGATAATAGGGTACATGGCTCCAGAATTGTTCAGTAAGAATATTGGAGAGTGTATTATAAGGCTAATGTTTATAGTTTGGGGTTTCTTTGGATGGAAATCGCGAGCAAAAAAAAGGAATTTCAATCAAGATACAAAAGGTTCAAGTAAAGTTTACTTCCTGTTGTGGATTTATGACCAATTTGATGAAGAAAGAGACATAGAAATAGAAGATTTAAGTGAGGAAGAGAAGAATTTGACGAAGAAGATGTTTATAACAGCGCTATGGTGTATACAATTGAAGCTTGTTGATTACTCTTCAATGAATAAGGTAATAGAGATCTTAGAAACCGATGATGTTTCAACTCTTGAAATGCCTCCAAAACCTTTTACGTATCCCAATGAATGGGTTTCAATGGATGGTGGTGGCAACTCTAACCTTACAACATCCACCATCTCTGCAGATTCTTGTAGTGGTAGTCTATTAGGTGACGTAGCAAGTGATGATGGGAAATAATAATTAGCTATTGAAAATGGTCAAAAGCTGGTATAGTTTTGAAGTTTAGCTCATTACTTTTTGTTTGATAACACTATTTTTTAATTATCTAGATGTCTATTGTACTTTAATAATATAGCATCTCAATTTCATTATTAATTTTGTTGTAACTATATGTTTATTTAAAATTACAAATTAGTCAATTTAATCCATTAATAAATTTCTAATAAAATATTATATCAATTAACTCAAAATTTTGTGACCATAGCTAGGTAAAAGATCTTGCCAAGTAAATAAAATTTTGTTAATGATATATTGCAAATAAAATTTCAAAGTGATGATCTTTCAACACACTCCTTTAATTTTCAAAGATATGTTATTAAATACTATATATCTTATACTTAATATAAGAGATTTTTTAAGATATTTAAAAGCATTAATATAATCTTTGTTCCCTCAAGTCTACTTGACTTAAATAAAATCAGTGGTTTTGGTGGTTCTAATTTTTATTGAATAATAGGGAACGAAATTTTAAATGAAATTAAATTTGAGGGACCGAAACCACTAACATTAAACTCAATGGACCAAAATCAAAATGAGTGCAGATTTAAGGGATAAAAGATTATATTAACTCAATTTAAAAAGTTGAATAAATTACTTGATTATAACATATATTTTGAAATACTTATATGTAACATTAGATTATATATTAGTTTATAAGTTGAATGAATTTATTTGATAAAGTAATAAATATTTTAATTGATTAGGTTATTTAACTTTAAAAAAGTTAATCGGCTCAAAGGTAATATTGGATTTTGAGCTGAAAAGAGATTAACAACTTTAATTTGCACATATCACACACAAATAATTAATTGTTAATAAAGATAACAAGATGCTGAACTACTATTAAGGCAAAAACCCTAACCCCAGAAATAACTAAATATTGCCATCAAATACAAATCTGATCAATTCAAAAGTTCCAATAGGTACAACCAGTTTTGACGTCTTTTCAATTATTAGATGTTAATTTCCATTACATGTGCCCTCACCTAAACTATTATGAGAATGTACTGGAACTGTGGATGTTGTTTCATTAGAGTTGGACATGGCATCCACTACAACTGTCTCATTAGGATATAGAGATGGTTTTGGAGGCATTTCAAGACCGTCCACATCATTTGCTTCTAGCATCTCTATTACTTTGTTCATTGAAGGACGATCGGTGGGCTTCAACTATATGCACCATAGTGCTACTATGAACATCTTCTTTACTAAATCCTTCACTTCTTCCATCAAATCTTCCATTTCTATATCTTTATTATCATCCAATTGGTCGTAAATCCACAAAGGAAAGTATAGTTGGCTTGAATGTTCTATATGCGGATTCAAATTCTTTCTCTGACTTGTCATTTCCATCAAAAGCATCCCAAAACTATAAACGTCGGCCTTGTAAGACACCCTCCCTATATTCTTGTAGAACAACTCGGAAGCCATGTATCCAATTGTTCCCCTCATTGCAGTCAGAGTGGCAATACTATCATCAACAGCATATAATCGTACGAGTCCAAAATCTGAAATCTTTGAAGTGACGTTGTCATCAAGAAGAATGTTATGAAGTTTGATGTCAAAATGCAATATTTGCATATCACATCCATGATGAAGGTAAGCAATCCCACGAGCCACTCCTAAAGATATTTCATATATTTTACGGTAACTCAATGAGGCGTTTTTCTCTTTACAAAAAATATATTTATCCAAAGACCCCTAATTGATTTTGATGGAATTGGAAGTGGAAGTGAGATAAAAAATATGTTTGGTAGGTTGGAAGAAGTGAGGTATTATTTTAATTTAATACTTATATTTATAGTTGAAAAGACTAATATACCCTCTACAAAAAAAAACCCCTCCTTCCTCAGAAAAGTCCCTCCTTTGACGAAGCCAGAGATCGTCATCATCGAAGAAGCCAGAGGTCGTCGTCGTCGGAGAAGCCACGCACACCGCCGACAGAGAAGAAGCATCACTCGACGAAGAAGCTGGCGGAGGAGGAGTTGCTGAGCTGCGTGTTCTCTGGGACGCATAAGCATCACTCGACGGACTAGCTCTATGGGCCACACCAAGGATGTGTTCTCTAGGACTCAGGCTCTGTTCTTCATGGTCACAGATTGAAGAACTTGTGTCAGAGGGAAAGGGAATCACAGATCGAAGACTGAGATGGAGGTGGAAGGCGAAGGAGGAGGAGTTGCCAAGCTGTGTGCGTGCGTTGTCGTCGTCGTGAAGAACAGGGAAATGTCGTCGTCATGCGTCGTCGTCATGAGATGGAGGTGGAAGGCGGAGGAGGAGGAGTTGCCGAGCTGCATCGTCATCCTGAGACGGAGGTGGAAGACTGAGATGGAGGTGGAAGGCTGCGTGCTTCGTCATCGTGAAGAACAGGGAGAGGAGGGGTAAAATGGTCACAGCATTGGTTCCATAGAAGTGGAACTGAGTTCCAAGGGAGGCACCATAGAACCACCATTTCTCACCTTGGATGGAAATTCCATTTCCATGGAACTGAGTTGCATCCTACCAAACATGCAAAAATCACAATTCCATCCTCATTTCCAATTCCAACTCCCCACTTCCATGCTACCAAACAGGCACTTAAGGCTGCTGATAACTCCCTATTTTTAATATAATTTGAGATATATTTTAATACAATTGGGGAGTTATTAATGCAAAATAAAAAGGTTTAGATGAGATTTTGATAACATTTGAATTTATCACATGATTTAGGGATTTTATTGCAAATATAATAATTTTAGAAATATTTAGGATTAGAGGAAAGAACAAAATAAATGTGGTTTTTATTGCTTTGTTATTTATTATTATTATTAGTATTATTATGTGATTCATGCAGAGGCTGGAGAAATCACGCCATTTGGAGAATTCCCCTCAGCTG